>CAJHQP010004473.1:0-54938 GCA_905132765.1 Moricandia arvensis | reverse complement strand
TATAGAGGATATATGTAATTATAGTATAAATATCTCCTTTCCATATATGCATGGATCGTACACAGTGACCTCATGTATATAAACTCTTGTATGATATTCTTAATACCTAAGAGATTCTATTACCCTACTCTATATGGTATCAGAGCTATCATAGATCCAAAACCCTAAAACGGCTCACCCTCTCTTTTCTTCTTCCGCAAACTTTCTTGAATCTCCTCCCATGGCGTCATCAGACAACTCCGCCACAACAGACGCAATCACCATCCGTGATGCCAACACAGTGCTCAACATCAATATGAGCAATGTAACCAAACTATCCTCCACCAACTATCTTACCTGGAGTATACAAATCAAAGCTTTATTACGTGGTTACAACCTTGTCAAGTTCATTGACTCCTCTGTTGCTCCACCACCGGAGAAAACTACGGTTGCTGACAGAGAAGAAATCAACCCGGCGTTTGATTCATGGGCACGTCAAGATGCGCTAATATACAGTGCTCTCATGGGTGCCATTGAAACAACAAACCAGCCGCTCATAGCGAGTGCCAACACATCTCTTGAAGCCTGGACTACACTTGCTTCAACGTATGGCAAACCAACTCGTGGCCACATCAAACAGCTGAAAAACCAGCTACATCAAAGCGTCAAAGGATCCAAGTCTGTTGACGAATATATGCAAGGCATCAAAACCAAATCTGATAGCCTTGCTCTACTTGGAAACCCTATGGATGGTGAAGATCTTACAGACATCATTCTCGCTGGACTGCCCGATGACTTCAAAGCAGTCATTGAATCGGTTCATGCTCGTGACAATCCCATCTCTTTTGCTGAACTTCACGAAAAGCTAATCAACCGAGAAACGGCTCTCCAGAATCAGAGTGCTCCTTCTCAGCTGTTCCCTGCAACGGCACATCACACCCAAGCTGCTCAAACACATCAACAACCTCCCAAACAGAGGAACTGGCGTCCTCCCTCTAACAACAACCATCAGTCAAACCGAACTGGTCAAAGCAATCGTGGACCGAAGCCTTATCTTGGTCGATGCCAAGCATGTGGAACACAGGGACACACAGCCAAGAACTGTCCACAGTTCCGCATCGTGTCTCAGGGCAACACTGCACCACAACCTGCGTCACACCAATGGCCTCCACAAGCCTACAACGCAATGATGAGCTCCTCTGAACCATCAGCATGGCTCTTCGACAGTGGGGCGTCTCACCACATCACCTCAGACTTAGCAAATCTGTCGATGCATACACCATATGCAGGTGGTGAGGAGGTCCAAGTCGGCAATGGTGCAGGACTACAGATCACTCACACTGGTTCATCATCTCTTTCCTCTCCCAAACGATCACTTTATCTTAATAATGTTCTCAGAGTTCCACAAATATCCAAGAATCTTGTTTCAGTAAATAAGCTATGTACTGACAACTCTGTTTCTGTGGAATTCTTTCCAAATCAATTTCAGGTGAAGGATCTCAGCTCGGGGGCGCCAATACTTCACGGAAAATCTAGAGATGGAGGATATGAGTGGCCCAGTCAATCTGAAAACCTATCTTCTCCTTCAGTTTTTGTTTCTTCAGTTAAATGTCCTTTGTCCTTATGGCATTCCCGCCTCGGACATCCTGCATTACCTATCTTAAACACTATTGTTTCCAGTTCTTTACTTCCAATCTCTAATAAAAATTCAAATTTTCATTGCACAGACTGTCTTATTTCAAAAAGCCATAAAACACCTTTTTCTCAAACCTCTCTCACTTCTTCACATCCTCTTGAACTTGTGTTCTCCGATGTCTGGACGTCGCCGGTTTTCTCAGTAGACGGATACAAATACTATGTTATCTTTGCTGATCATCACACTCACTATGTCTGGTTCTACCCGATCAGGAACAAATCTGATGTTCGTCACATCTTTACTCGCTGGAAAGCTATTGTGGAGAACAAGTTCAATCACAAACTCAAGACACTTTATTCTGATAACGGCGGCGAATACATTGCCTTAGCTGATGAACTTGCTCTCAGTGGTGTGTCTCATCTCACAACACCTCCGCACACACCCGAACACAATGGGTTTGCAGAACGACGGCACCATCACATCGTTGAAACAGGGCTGGCGCTTCTCTCTCAAGCATCCATTCCCACTACATTCTGGAGTTATGCTTTTGCCGCAGCAGTTTACTTGATCAACCGGCTACCCACTCCAACTCTATCACATCAAAACCCGTATGAGAAGCTCTTTGGAACATCACCAAACTATCTAAAGCTAAGAGTCTTCGGCTGTCTCTGCTTTCCATGGTTACGGCCATACGCCAAACATAAGCTCGAAATGAGATCAGCTCCATGCCTCTTTCTTGGTTACTCTCTTACCCAAAGTGCATATCTTTGCCTTGATCCAGCAACAAATAGAGTATACGTATCTCGTCATGTTCAGTTCATTGAGAACACATTCCCCTTCAAAACACTCTCCTCTCATTCTTCACAATCGGAAACCACTTCTTCTGATTGGATCCCACCCATCACCATTCCTGAGGCTGTTCCACTCAATCCTCCGTCAGCAGTCCAGCCCCCAGGCTCGGCTCTAGGTAATTATGGTTGAAATCTAGGTTAGACTTTTTTGTATTTTTAAAATATGGAAATATTTCTATTTGTCTAAAAATTTTCCTTTTAGCACGGAGGCATGAAGAAAACATGACCCATAGATAGGACGATGACAGTGATAAGTAAGTTGTCATACTGCTTTAAGCAAGAGGATTTACTTCATAGATTAAATATCCCAACAAACGACATAAGTATAATATAAAAATTGGGTTGCAATATGTATTGTGATTTAATGTAATCTACAGTAAAAAAATAAGTGGTAAAAAGGAAAATTTTGCATATAACATAATATTGTACATTATTTTAAAGACATACTTTAGGGTAACACAGAAAATTATCATAAAAATAGCACAAAGGAGAAAAATGACGACATTGTTATAAACATGAGGAAAACGAAAGCCATAAAAGGATGTACCGTATTTTGAAGTTTTCATGTGAACGTTTATTATGTGGAATCCATGTCACTATGCGTGCACAATAACTGTAAGTTTTTACTTCTATATGTACGATCATTTCGATCAATTGTAAACTTGCACCTCAACATTCTCTCCTCTCTCTCTCATAAGTGTTTTCTCTCTCGTATATTTATCTTATACAAGTATTATATCCCTCTTGTGGGTATAAAATTTTGGCCTTATTTAAATTTCTCGATCTAATAAAATTATAAGTTTTTTTATAACGCGTTATCAACACATAGTTTGACCCTCCAAACTCTGCCTCGTTTTCTCTTTTTTTCTAACATTTTTCTTGTATCTAATGTGTGCTTCTTTTCACAAGAATTAGGTCAAGAGACTTATATAGTGTGTCACTAACCCCGCAAGGCCCAATACCATCTCATGAGTTTATGAAGTAGTCACTTTGATCCTCTTGATCAAGTGCTCATTATCACCTCAATCACACCATCGGGTTTCTCCACTAGGCGGAACCCAACAAACTCTCCCTCCAACGAGGTGGAGAAATCAACCATTCCGGCTATCTCTCTGCATACCTCAAACTTTCCCCTCAGTAAAGACTTTGTCATCATATCAGCTCCATTATCATTCGTATGAAATTTTTCAAGTTCCACTTTATTAGGAGCAACCACATCACGTATCAAATGATACCTCCCATGAATGTGAATTCTTCCCGAGACAAATGGCGCTTTGACTATCACAAAGCAATACATACTTTTCCTTCTTGAAACCAATCTCTAAACAGATGTTCTTCATCCACAACCATATCTTTACAAGCTTAAGTTATAGAAATGAACTCTGCCTTAGTGGTAGAAAATGCAACGCACTTTTGCATCCTTAACTGTCATGCCACAGCTCCATCCGCAAACGTAACCAGTTACCCGAAGTATACTTAATAGAATCGACATCTCTAGACATGTCCGAATCACTATAACTGATAGGCATAGGCTTTTTACCTCCAAAAGTAATCTTCAAACCAGAAGTCCCTCTAAGATATCTCAAAACCCACTTCGCAGCATTCCAATGAGGCTTCTTTCTCACATCCTTCTCTTGGAAAGTATTATCTAGTGGACTCTAAGTATTTGACTTGGACATGGTATCTTGGTCTGTCTCGTAGTATGCGATATCTTCTTGGTAATTTTGGTAGAGGAGGACCACCAATTAGTGCACAAGAGTTGTTTAACCGAAAGCATTCATGGATGCGACCAGTGATTAAGAGGACATTTGGAATATGAAAAGCAAAATGGAAGATTGGCCCTTTGGCTCCCCATTCATAGCTATTAAGTCATTAGAAAAACTTTCCTAACAGAGAGTTTGGATACTGAATTAATCGTTACCTTCATTTTGAATTTCTAAGGCATCTTTGATCGTTTCTTCGTATTTTCTGTGACTCTTTTACTAAAAAGTAGATATGACTTATCGAATTACGCCATTTCAGTAGACTTGTCTTTCTTTGGAATGAGACATGTGTCATTCAATCTTGGAGCCATGATGCCTTCGAAAAGAAAGTCATCAACCATATAATCAATCCATTACGGTCTTGCTTCCTACACCATCTCATGTTTTGGTAATGGAATAACATTCTGATGTCAAAAAGAGTTTTAAACAATACATAAGTGATATAAGTGTTTTAAAATATTTAATGATTTTTTGTGATAAAATCTTTAACTATTTTTGAATCAGAAGAAAACCCCTCAACTAAGTTTTCAACAGTTAAATCTTCAACTTTAATTCTGTTAACGTATCTCACATTCTGTCACTAAACTATAAACGGAGGGGGATAGACGTTAATTAAAATTGAGAATTTTTTTCGTCGAATTTTTATTTAAAAGTTTTTTTACGATTCATCTTTATTTGAGGGTTTTTATTACTGAAAACCCTTATTAGAAATATTTTTTAAATGTTTATGGACAGCAAAATCATTTAACAATGTCTTCAAACATGATATTAAGCTTTTAAAAAATATCAATTATTTCAAAATTGGTGTCAAAATGATTCATTCATGAAAGCAATTATTGTTATTTCCAAGAATCAGTGGAAATCATCTTATCATATGTCTAAGTAAGTTTTTCATTTGCCTAAAATTAATGTTCTTACCTAATATCTTTATTTTTATAGCTTAATATCTCGTCTTTATAAAAACTAGCATTTGTTTGATTTATCATCTCATTAAGGGAATTAACAACATGCATAAAAGACTTATTGGGCACAATTGGCAAGTAAATGTTTTGTTAGAGAATGAAAAAAACATTGAAAATTTCTGCAACAGTCTTTCCATTGTATTGTATGTACGTATCAACCAGATATGCATAAAATCTTCTTTATCAAATATGTCAAAACCCAATTGCTTTTACCAAATATGGTTGCAAAGCAGTATTATCAAGAACCTGAAGTATGATCAAGGACCTGAAGTTTGACTGATAGACATTGTCTATATTCTATTGACTTGGACATGTGGAAGCTTGCGAGGAGAAAGAATTATCACAGAGTAAAGACAGTGCTTGGTGTAGAGGGTTTGTTGTTAGAGAATTGGAGGCAGCTTTGTGAAAGAAGAAGGAGATTATAAGTAAGAATCTGGAGTGCAGAGGAAGATTATGCTTTGTATGTTTTAATTGAGTGATGATGTGAGTTATCTGTTTGCAGTCACCAGGGGTTCCCCACTTTCGTTAATTAAGGGGTTCCCCATTTTCGTGGGTCATTCCTCTGGGCCCGGTCGGGCAACATGCCAACTTCATCTAGGAGAGCTTTTTCTGGATCCGAAAATCCAGTACATGCTTTATGTCCAAAAGAGGCATGGTAGTTTCCGCATGGGAGGAATCGAACCCGGATGGTGGTTGCTACCACAGATTCGTCCTTCCACTTCGACTACCTCGTCCAGACTAGTTTTCTTGATAACTTGGCTCACTCTAATCTCTTTGTTTTAGGCCATAACATAATGGAAAATTAACTAATACTGTCTTAATCAAATCATTAATGTGCCTAATCTCTATTGTATGTCTAACTTTTTCCTGTATGTAAATCAACCAGTGCTAATTGAGAATCCAATTTAATTCTGAAAATATAAAATAAAAATGAAGAAGAAAAACAGTTGCCCTGCCACATCACAAATACATTATTATTCTTTCATTTCCGATCTTCAATCTCAACCATCTCTGAGGCGACTTTTTGCAACTTTCGGACATCTGAGTTGTTTTGTCTGCGTGTGTAAATGATGTCTTCTAGCAATTCAAACCCACAAAACCACACTTCATCCACCGCCACGAACTCGCCGGAGCTCAAACTATACCAAGCTTTCATCTTCACTGTCCCAATCTGCTTCACATTCATCATCCTCTTCGTCTTCTACATCCTCTATCTCCGTCGCCGCAGCGCCGATTTGTCTTCCCTAGGAATGCGCACTACTTTCCTCATCGGAAACTCCATCCCTACGGTACTCATCTATCTTGCTGTGGACTGTCTTAAATTTCGTTTGATGGGTTTTAGGTTCTGTAATGATTTGTGTGGTGAACAGGCTGAGTTAGGGTTGAGCAAAGAGCTGCGAGAGATGCTCCCCATTGTCGTCTTTAAAGAGAGCTTCTCCGTTATGGATTCACTGTGAGTTCCCAGATTTTTCTTTCCCTTTCTGTAAAAAACTCATCATTCATTTTTTTCATGGATTCACGACCATGAGTGAGATTTTCTAAGGCTTAGTACAGGAAGAAAAAATGAAAAAGGATTAGTGATAATGACAAAGGTTCTTAAGTGTTTGGTTCAAATCAAATTGAAGTCAGTTTGTTTCCATGGTCAAAACAGTTGTAGCAGTTTTAAGTATAGTTTCTGGACAATGTGTATAGTCTTGTTTGGAAGAGGGAGATCTCCAGATTTCATACTCACCTTGTGAGTATAGGTTTGGTGGACAATGTGTAATATCTATAATGTAATTTGGAAGAGAGGATCTCAAGATTCAATACTCCCTGATAGTCGTAAACTGTTATCCCAAGTTGTGTAGATCATTGGACTTCATCCATGTTACTGAGAACCAAGAAATAAACAGATTTTGGACAATGTGTCATATCTACAGATGTTCAGTGTGCCTTGGTGACTATCAAGCAGATGACAAGCTTCAACAGATCCCGTCATGTGGACATACTTTTCACATGGACTGCATTGATCTTTGGCTCACATCACATACCACTTGCCCTCTTTGCCGTCTCACTCTTATCCCTAGCCATTCCCATCAATCCCAAGAAGAAGATCCTCCTGTTCCGAATGTTAGGACCCCTGATGGAGGAGTGTCTAGTCAACCTGAAACACAGCCAGAAGACCACGGAAATGATAGCCAATGTGTTCCGAATGAGAGTGATCAAAATGTAGAGAACTCTAAAGAAACGCAAGAAGATGTACGAAACAGCATCGGTACATCAAGTGGTTGTTGTAATTGTAGACTTGGTTAAAGATTACAGCTTCTGCTCAGTACTTCATGTAACTGTAAAGTTTATAACTTGTAACATTAGTGCATTAGAGCTTGATTCATAGAAGCAAAGTGACCTCCCTATCCAGAGAAACTTGACTTATGATCCTCTATGTTTGCTTGCTATGGGTTTGATCTTAGCTATGCTGAATTGGCTTTAGATAAAGCTATAAGAAAGAGCGAAAAAACAGAGTCAAAGGTTGTCTTGTAAGAAACCGAAGCTTGGATTGTCCTGTTCTGTCCTCTCTCTCTTCTATAATTCTTTCTCCTTCTCTCACTTTCAGTCTCCTGTTTGGACCGAACAGAGATTCCTTTCCTTGTCTCTTGGCAAAGATAATGATCTTAATATTCTGTGACTCCTCCACCTCGTTGCTGTAATCTGTGACATCTTTGTTCAGTCAACAGTATTCAGTATTATGTCTTATATCAGAGCTGTGTTCTCTGTTCTGTGCTGTTTCTGATTCCTCATTTGCAATTCAGACAACTTCACAGATCTAATTTGGTTACATCATACAGAATAGTAAATGCCCCACAATCAAGATGATGAATAAGGGATACATATGATGAAGAGACATTGTCACAAGTCATAAAAGTGAAATATTGCAATCACACAATTTCATTTCCCATCCACCGTGGATGGAGAATGAAGGTTTTGTTTTCTTACATAGAATCAGAATCACACGCTTACAAGATAAACAACAAATACATAAAAAGAGTCTGTGGAGTTTGTTTTAGTCTTGAAGAAACAGAGGAAAGAGTAAAAGAGAGATAAGGAGGTGATAAGTACCTCTCACCTGAATCCTAACCATGGTTGGTTTGTCAACCGGTTTAGTTGATGTTAAGAGAAAAAACTAAAGGGAACCGAAATATCTCCCAAGAGGCAAAAAAAAAAAATGCAAATGCAATGACCCCACATTCCATCAGTGGAGGTTGGTTGAAACTACTATGAGCTATCTAAATTCTTAAAAATGATATTTATCTAAAGTTAGTTTCAAGTGTGGCTATAACTCCAAAGCTAAGCCACCGAGAATATACATGAGTTCACAAACAACATTACTTCCTCTCTCCTCAAAGGAAATTTATGTGACTTTCTTTTCTGTCCTTGTCCTAGCTACATAGTCCTAGATCTAATCATCCTAAGACTACACATAAAATTGGATATTGCATGAAGTAGTGTGCACACCTTTGAACACTCTACTTCAAACAGTTCCAGGTGGTGGCAATTCACTTCCCGGGAAATCCTTATTTCCTTTCTAGTTGATCAGCCAATCCTAAGTTGCTTATGTTTTTCTACAAAAAAAATGCTTTGCCTTTCAGGGGCACTAATGCAAGACATGGTAACTCTTTACTTAAGCTATACTTCTTGTACGAAACCTTTCGTTCAGAAGCGTGTGATGCAATGCGAAAATATGAGTAATGTGTATGACTATGGTCCCAAGTTAAAACCCCTATGTGAGACTTAACTGGAACTTGCAAAGATGCCCAAACTCCATATTTATGGGCTCTTGCCTCAAGGGTTAGAAGCAAAGGGGAAAGGGCAACCATGGTTAGGCCACAGGACTTGTGGAACTTCGAGGCATGCAGATGAAACTAGTAAACAAAGCTTGCCTTAACGATTTAAATGAAAGGAGCATGATGGAATCAGAGGTGAACCGTGAGCCTTCCCGGTCAAGCCTGTGGAACTGCAAAGCACACTGCTGAGGTCATCAGAAACTCTGGTTTCCAAGTAGTTTATAAACAAAAGGAAAACAGATCAAAACACAAACCTGATGGTATGACCGGTGAAGGTGCAAGAGACACTGGAGAACCATTGTGATGTGGGTAGTTTCCCCCAGTGGAATAGTGAAACATGTGGTTGGGGTAGTGAAGAGGAGCATAACCAGTGACTGGTCCATTTCCTTCAGCAAACTGAAGATATGGGTAGTACGCTGCTGCTGCCGCGACACCAGTCATTGGCCCGGTGCTATACATTGGAGGTTGAGCAGTTGTCCCTCCATAAACATTGTAGTAGCTCTGTTATAAATAGAAACCCAATAAGCTATATGGGATTTCAAGAAGAGTAGGGAGAGATTCAATACTTATTAATGGAACTAGATGGAGAAAAAAAGCACAATATACATACCGTGGGGTAACTGTAATCCATTGAGTACGAAGAGAACCTAAGAAGGTTAAATGAGACCAATCAGAGGATTATCAATCTGTATAGAGTGATGAGTTTGGAAAAGAAGTAAGAGTGGAGTACCCAAAAGGATTAGTGTAAGGAAGTGTATAGTGAGAGAATGGAAGTGGGGAAGGAAGAGCAGCTGCAGTCCCAAAGTGTGTCTTGAAAGGGCTTGTGACCTTCACGCCTCTGCCTCCTACGTGTCCTGCCAAAACACACAACACCATAAGGGTGTCCTTCTCAAACATTTGCTTTATGCAAAAACAAAAACATGACATATTTAACAAAATTTATGCAAAGCAATATGTTTTTTTTTTAGGTTATAAACACCCCCTTAGGTTCAATCAACTCGTGTAACCACAGGGACTTGAGGAGACTGTTATTAGCAAAGGGCATGAAAATGGCTTTTCAACCAGTTGGCTCAATCAATTTAGGGATCAAGATGAAGCATACCCTTCACATAATGAATTAAGACATTTATCTTTGTCCATTTGGTCTAACATAACATAGAGTAGTTGCTAATAAACAAGTAATAGAGGTGATTCATGACATATAGTGATCCTTAGTAACGATTAAAAATATTTATACTAATGGTATTTTTGTTAGGGTTTCCCAAAGATAAATCAAAATATTAAGAAAGCTATTGATACCATGAATTGGAGAAGAAGGTTTAGATCTCTGAACACCAAAAGCCGCGAGATTGCAATTTGCTCTCCTCCCGTCAATGACAGGAGCTGGATCTATGCATGCCTTCTGAGCTGCTTCTGGATCACAAAAGGTCACCTAAAAGAAAAGAAACAGATTCCGTGAGCATAAAGGCAAAAATCTCCAAACCGAGTAAACAATAGGAGAAGATAACACTTACAAAGCCGTAGCCTTTGGATCTGCCGCTAGACTTATCAGTGATAACGACAGCTTCAACAATGTCCCCAAACTGTTCGAAGTAGTTCCTGAGAGAGGCTTTGTGGGTTTCCCATGCTAACCCTCCAACGAACACCTTTGTAAATGTTGTGTCTTCCATTTACTTGCTGCGATATCGGAAACAAAGTTGGCGACTTTGGGAACAGAAGCAGAAACGGTTGTTGAGAGAGAGAGAAAGAGAAAAGAACAGAGGAGGAGGGAAGAGGATTCAAGGTAAAGTCAGGAAAATAAAACACGAAAAAGGAAAGAGTTGGGGACACACTCATTCAATTATTTATCTTCGCTTTTCCCAAATATCAATGACATTTTTTTTGTACGGTCACTGTGCATGTACACTTTTGGTCGGATCCACTCTGTAAATAGATTTACATTTCGCATGACATTATAATAAACACTACATTCTTAGTACTAGGGCTGGGCATTCGGGTACCCGTTCAGGTACGGATCGGTTCTTTTTGGGTTTTGGATTTTTTGGGTTTTGAAATTAGACCCCATTCGGGTATTACAAAATTTCGGGTCGGGTTCGAGTCGGGTCCTCTCGGGTCCGGGTGGGTTCGGTTCTTATCACTAGGAACCTGAAAATAACCGAATAACCAATGTATCTAAAACGGGTTCGGGTATTTGTATCCAAAGTAACCATATTACCCAATTTTATTCGGGTATTTTGTATCCAAATTACTAAAAAGTACAAAAATAACTAAAATATTCATTTAACATGGTTTTGTTTGAGTAATTCTATCCAAATGATCTTATTTTATTTGAAAATACACAAAAATATTAAAAAATAACTGTTATATTTAATTTATAATTTTAATTTTGATTATTCAAATAATTATAAGTACAATTAAAACTAATATTTTAAAATATATATTTATATTTCAGATATCTTCGGGTACTCATTCGGTTCTCGGTTCGGATCGGGTTCGGTATCGGTTTTTCGGATATAGCAATTGAAGACTCATTCGGTTATTTACCCCGGATCCGGTCGGGTTCGGGACCCTGATTTTTGGGTCGGTTTCGGGTCGGTTCTTCGGATCCGGATATTTTGTCCAGCCTTAATTCTTACTGCGGATATATTTTTTGTTTTAATTTTTTCAAAAAAATATTTTATATTTATGTTGTTTTATAATTATATTTATGTTTAATTATTTATCATATAATTTATTAATAATATAAAAATTTAATATTATTAATATATATGAATAATACATGAATAATAAGTAGTTAGACCAAACATTTATCAATTGATTATGATCCTCTTTTAATAGAATAGATTTTGCATGACATTATAATACACACAAGATTCTTACGGGAGAGAATATATTTTTGTTTTAAATTCTTTTAAAAAAACTATTTTTATATTTATATTTTCTATAATTATATTTGTGTTTAATCATTTATCATATAATTTATCAATAATATAAAATTTTAATATTATTAATAGATATGAATAATACATGAATAATAAATAGTTGGACCAAACATTTATCAATTGGTCATGGTTCTCTTTTATTAGAATAGATTTCGCATGACATTATAATACACACTAGACTCTTACAGGCGGTATATTTTTTGTTTTACATTTTTTCAAAAAAAATTATTTTTATATTTATATTTTTTTATAATTATATTTATGTTTAATCATTTATTATATAATTTATAAATAATATAGAAACTTAATATTATCAATATATTTGAATAATACATGAATAATAAATAGTTGGACCAAACATTTATCAATTGGTCATGATCCTCTTTTAATAAAATAGATTGTTTATCATATCGAAAAATATGAATAGAGAAAGAATCTTTTTAACTCACAAAAAGGAGATAGAAAAAAAATAAATGATGAACAAAAGAGAATATTTTATAATATGAGAAGAAGTTGTGTGTTTTACATCAGAGTCAAGTGTTTTTTTCTCATGTAAAATTGTTTCTTACAAACGTAAGATATATATGTTGCTGTTACAAAAAACTTATAATTTATTCTATTGGAAAATTTTAATAAAGATGAAATTTTATATCTATAAGAAGAATTTAAGACTATTATAAATTAATAACAAGAAAGAATGTATATAATAGGAAGAAGAGATGGTGTATTTTTCGTCGAACTTAAACATTTATTTATATAGAGATAAAAAGAAGAAGTTATTGTGCACGCATTGTGACAGTGAGCTCCACACAATAAATATTTACACGTAAATTTCAATCTTTAGTGCGTATAATATTGATGTTTCATTCCTTCACATTTATAACACTCCCCTAGGAGACTAGTGTCACATATCGCTTTTTGCTTAACGTTTTTATTGTCTCATTAAAAACATTTATAGAAAAATCCAATGAAACAATCATAGTAAAGTAAAAAGAGTATAACCACGCAAGATCCCCCTCGAATGAATAGTCATAGATCTTTTTGATAATTTATTCCAATATTATGAACTTGTTTTATGAATATTGAGGTAAGAAGTGAATTTGTGAAAAGGTCAGTTGCGTTATCACATGATCGGACATACTTTAATTTAATTTCTTTATTCTTCTCGAACTCTTGAGTGCGTGAGAAGAATTTTGGAGGTATATGTTTGGATATATTGCTTTTAATATATCATTTCTTTGTTTGAAAAACACATACCGCATTATCTTCATATAGAATTGTTGAATCTGTATTTTTGCCAATCCTACTGCTTGAATAGATGTGTCGACTTATTGATCTTAGCCATACACATTCTCTACTTTCTTTGTGGAGTGCGATAATCTCAGTATGATTTTAAGAGGTGGCCACAAGTGTTTGCTTCTAAGAACGCCAAGATATAGCAGTGTCTCCAATTGTAAAAAAACATATCATGTTTGTGATTGAGCCTTATGTGGAACATGCATCTGCAAAACCAATCATTTGACCTTTAGAGTTTTTAGGATAAAAGAAACCTAAATCGATAGTCCCTTGGAGATATCAGAAGATTTGTTTAATTTCATTCCAATGTCTTTGTGTAGGGGGTAAATTGAATCTTGCCAATAGATTTACAGCGAATGAAATATCAGGATGTGTACAATTTGCAAGGTACATCAATGCTTCAACATACACCGTGATTATAACAAATCTGGATGTTGTTTTCATTATAAAAACACATGGGCATATAAGATTGTTTCATATATCCTTCGTTTGTTAAATGCTCACTGAGACATTTATACTACATACGTCCAGATTGCTTTAACCCATATAATGATCTTTGCAGTTTTACTGCACATAACTCTTTAGGTTTGAAAGTTAATACTTCTGACATTTTAAACCCATCATGAACTTTCGTAGAGATATTAGTATATAATAATCCATATAGATAGACTGTAATAACATCCATGAAACGCATCTCGAGATTTTATCAGCTGCTAGACTCATCAGAAAGCTAAAATGTGATTGCATCTATAACATGAGAATATGTTTCCTCATAATCAATTTCAGGTCTTTGAGAAAATCCTTGGCCACAAGACAGCTTTGTATCTCGTAACCTCATTTTCTCATTTATTTTGTGGAAAAATACCCATTTGTATCCAACGGATTTCACATCATTGGATGTGAGTATGATAGGTCTGAATACATTTCGTTTATTAAGCGAATCAAGTTCAGTTCGTACTGCATCTTTCCATTGTTTCCAATCATGTCTCTTTTGACATTCATAAATACATTTTGGTTCTGGATCTTCGATCCTAATTTATTTCACTTGACACAATATTTGAGAAAGCATCATCAACATCATCATTTCATTTCTTTTCCATATCTTCTTATTATATATGTAGTTGATGGAAATATGTTGATTAATTTCTGACTCATGATGCTCTACTTTGTCAGTATTCTCATCATTTGTTTTTTCCAAATACTTTCTGCTATTTTAGGTATGTCATTTATCTCGACATCCTTTTGTTTTCTAAAATTTTTATTCCTAGAACCAGTAGGTCCTCTACGCTTCAAACATGTTTTGGATTCACGTGTATCATCTGTTTTTCCTTGCTCATTTTCTATTTTGATACAATCAGGAGCATTTGCAGCTCGTTTATGAGATTTAGTTACCGTCTTGGTATCCGCAAATGCATCATGTAGATGATTCGCTATACTCTGTAAATGCATAATTCGTCGAACTTCTAGTTCTGACTCTTTAGTAGGAGGATCAAGAAATAACAGCAAATGTACACTCCATTTGATATTCTTTCTTATATTTTTGTTTTCTCCCATAGAACTGGGAATACTTTCTCATCTCGGCAAAATATGTTGTAAAGACGTCACCGGTCTCTGGTTCTATATATCATATGATTGATGGAGAATCACAAGCAACATATATTCTCAATCTTCTTTGTGGTCCCATCTTTGTACGTTGTAGTGGTGCTACATGCACATATACCGCACAACCAAAGATTCTTAAATGGGAAATGTTTGGTTCTCGACCAAATGCTAATAGTAGTGGGGAATACTTATGGTATGCATTTGGCCTGATTCAAACGAGTGCTTCTGCATGAAAAATAGCATTTCCCCATACAAAAGTTGGAAGTTTTGATTTCATGATCAATGGCCTTGCAATCAATTGCAGACGCTTAACTAAAGATTCAGCCAAACCATTTTGTGTATGAACATGAGCCACAAAATGTTCAACTTATTCCGTTATCATTCAATAATTATTGAATGCTTATGATGCGAATTCACCAGTGTGGTCCAATCTAACTATTTTAATAGTATAATCAGGAAATTGTGCTCGCAATTTGATTATCTGAGTTAGAAATCTTGCAAATGCTGCATTTCGAGTGATAATAGACAAAAATGTGACCATCTACTGAATACGTTAATTAATATCATACAATAGTGGAATGGTCCACAAGCTGGATGTATTGTCCACATATGTCGCCTTGAATTCTTTCAAGGAACTTTGGTGATTCTTTATCAATTTGGTTGGTGATGGCCTTATGATCAATTTGCCAAGAGAACATGCAACACATGTCATTTTATTCCTTTGATAAATCTAGATTTTCATTGTGGTGTCTGGGAGACCAAGACGATCATGTCATAATGTGAAATCTTCTATATATCATTTCACAACAAGATTAGATTCGATTTCATCGATATAAGTATGATGCAATCCAAAGAAGATCTGGAAACTTCTCCAATATGTGTTTTCTTCCACATTTATGAGAAGTTACATACATGTACTTCTTTTCATCCTCAATTTCAGACTAAGTATCATAAAGATATGTGTCTGTAAAATTTAACAAATTCATTTCAAAAGTCAAAGAATACAGAACATTGTTAATGAAAATTTTTGTTCCATTTGGTAACGTAAAGTTTGATTTACCAGTTCCTTCAATCACGTCTGTAGGACCTAATATTGTATTGACAATAGTATGCATTGTTCCACTATCTGGAATACAAATTTCTCGAACCCATTTTTTGCATTTTGTTCCATTAGCATTGTGATCCATGTTTGTAATTGTCATAAACATTAATAAAAAGGAAACATAAAATTCATTCATATAAGAAAACACATAATAATTATACATTACGGTGATGTTAAAAACGTCATTATTTGTTTAAAACATGATATATAATAATTATACATGACAATGCTAGAGACTTTCAATAGTCTTATTACAAGCATTTTAGTTCTTTTCAGGAGTAAGCTATTCCAACTCATTTGCGAAATCAGAGACTTCGAAGTACGATGTCCCCTCAAAGTTTTTTGTGAGATTCACTTCTTTAGTTTTGCCTTTCATGGACCTTGGTATAACTTACACAGATGTGGGGGAGTACGCCATGTACATGACCAATGTCCTTTACATCTACATTGTAACATACAGTTTCATACTTCTGAGTGGTATTCTTTACCCTTAGAAACTTATTTGGATCTAACCCATTTGTTAGATCCTTTCCATTTGGGATTGTAAGTTTTTTCACGTTTGTTGTTGAAACGACGACCACGACTGGTTTGGATTCTCCTATCTGAGTTTTATATCACTGTAGCATTCACTTCATGGAATGACTTGGCTCCCGTATATCGGGAATTGTGGTTTTTTTATCAAAATCTGATTGTTCTTTTTAGCCAGCAAAGCCCAATCATCAGTTCAGAAAATCCCATGTACCCATATTCTATGTAAATTTCGGGTAGGAAGTGAAGTTTTTTGTGAAAAGTGTTGTATGTCTTATTCATCATTTATGGCTCAGAGATAAGGTTACTACAATATTTCAGCAGTGAAACTATCCTTAGGACGACGGAATTGTATTCCTCAACCTTTTGGAAATCTTGGAACCTCAGGTGTTTCCACTCTTCCAAAGCGTGAGGGAGATTGATTTTCTTCTGGTTATCAAAACTTTCTTCTAAAGCTTGCCACAATTCAGTTGGGTCCTCTAAGCTCGCGTAGTAATGCGTAACATTTTCATTGAGGTGTTTCTACAGGAAAATTATCGATTCAGTATTATGCTTATGAGGTAATTCGCTACCGATTATAATCGTCTCAGTTAACTTTTTCATCACTAGATAGGGTTTCATGTTTGTGACCCATCCGACGTAATTTTCACCAGTCATTTGTGAGCCGGAAACTGTAGATGCTCAATTATTTCCATTTGTATTTCTAAAAACACAATATAATAAATTTTATTAGAATTTCATAATATTTAAAAAGAACCGTTTACATTAATCATGCAAGCAATTACAAGGGAAAATACCACATAAAAAGAAAAGCGACATTTATGTTAAATTCTATCGGAGTAAATTCTCCAACAAAAAGAGCGTACTTAGAAGTAAAAATTACAATCGCAAATAAAACTAAAAGCAAAAAAAAATCATATTTCTTCAAAAAGAAAATCAGGAGAAAATTGTTCGAAAGTATTTGAGAGGAGATGAAATGTTTTGATGAAATTGTATAAATGAAGGATGAGTGTATTTATAGATGGAAAACACTGTTATAGCCATTTGAAAAATGTACAATTTTGAAAAAAAAAATCTTTGTGACCTTTGGGATTAAGTTGTTTGAACAAAAAATCAGTCAGAAAATATCATAATAAATATCATAATAAGTAGTCAATCAAATTCAGTAAGTTTCATAATATTTTTTATATAGGTGACCAAACATTTATATAATAACCATAATATAATAGTAAAATGCAATTATCAATATTATTATGGTGATAGGATTATTTTTATTAAAACATTAAACAAATTATGTGATGGCACAACCAATCTAATAATTATAGTGTATTTAGGAACTAAAGTTTATTAATGAAGCGATATACCACATGGGCATATAAGATCATTCATGTATCTTACTTCGTTAAATGTTCAGTAAATATATTATACCACATATGTCCATATTTTTTTGGTCCATATAATAATCTTTGCAATTTTATTGCACATAACTCTTTAGTTTTTGAAATTAATTCTTATGTCATCTTAAACTCATATGATATTCTTATATAAAAATCAATATCTAATGATCCATATAAATATGTTGTAACGATATCCATGAGATGCATAATTTTTATCGACTATTAGACTCATCAACAATCTAAACATGATTGCATCCATAACGGTGAGTATATTTCCTCATAACCATTTCTAGGTCTTTGAGAAAAAACTTCGCCATAAGAGCTTTGGATCTCATAATCTCATTTTTTTCTCATTTCGCTTACGAACAAAACCCATTTGTATACGACTAGTCTCACATCTTTATTTGTGAGGTCAACTGGTCCGTATACATTTCGCTTATTTAGAGAATCAAGTTTGATTTGTATTGCAACTTTCCATTTTGTACAGTCATGTCTTTTTCAAATTCATATACATATTTAGATGTTAGATCTTTGTTTTTTCATATATTTCCTTTGATAAAAGATATAAGAAAATAGTTCATCTCAAGTTATTTCCATATCTTTTGTTATAAATGAAATTGATAGAAATCCTATGATTCTCATCATGTTCTTGATGCTCTGTATTATCATTTATTTTGTGAATTTTTATTTCCACAATGTTTTATGCAATTTTGGGAATATCATACTTTCCAACTTCTTTTTTAGAACCAGCATGTCTACCAACTTCAAGTGTGTTATAGACTCACTTATATCATCTACGTTTATGTTATTGTGGTATTTAGATATGAGTAAGAGTATTTATAGATGTTATATGTGATTTAGTTACCGATTTAATATCTGTAAATGCATCAGGTAGTTGATTTGATATACATTGTTAATGCATGATTGTAATTTTGTAAGAGGATGAAAGTGTAATAAAGATGGTATACCCCCATTTTATTCCATTTCCTGTTTGTTTATTTTCTCTCCTAAAACCTAAATATTTTCTTGTAAAATCAACAATCGGCAAACCGTCCCGTAAAACATCAGGTTGTAGCTCTAGGTATCGTGTAATTGATGAAGAATCACAAGCAACATATATCGTATAACTGAAGGAGAATCACAACCAACATATATTCTTAACCTTTTGGGAGTTTCATATTTGTACGTTGTGGTGGTGCTACAAGCACATACACTGCACCACCAAAGATTCTTAGATAATAAATATTTGGTTCTCAACCAAATTCTAATTTTAGTGAGGAATACTAATGACATCCACTTGATTTTATATGAATGAGTGATTCTACATGTAAAATAACATGTCCCCATACAGATGTTGCTAGTTTTAATCTCATGATCAATGGTCTTGAAATCTATTATAGACGTTAAGTTATTGATTATGTCAAACTATTTTGCTTATGAACATGAGCAACATAAGGTTCAATTAAACTCTAGATACTATACAATAATTATTAAATGTTTGAGATGTGAATTCACCCGCATTGTCTAATCTAACTCTTCTAATGGAATAATAAAAATAGGATTTCAGTTTTATTATCTGATTTAGAAACCCACGAATTTCATATTTAAAGAAGATAAAGACAAGCATGTAACCACCGTCAATTAATATCATAAAATAATGAAATATTTCACATGATACATTTAATGGTCCAGAAATATCACTTTGAATTTGTTCAAGGAACTTTGATGATTCTTTATCAATTTTGGATGGTTAAAAGTCTAATGATTAGTTTTACAAGAGCACATGTCATTTATTACCTAGATATATCTCTTGAGATTTTAGTGAATGACATGTGAACTCTCTATGATTTTTCATCATAGTAGTGACTGGGTGACCAAGAAAATCATGTCATAGTGCAAACTTTTCTGAGTTTTTCATCACTAAATGTGATTCAATTGCATCTATATACTTATGATGCAAACCCTAAGGAAGTACTAGGAGTTTATACAGTATAAACCTTTTTCTTGATTTATCATAAATTATATAAATATATTTCTTTTCATTCTCATTTTCAGATTGGGTATCATATCCTTGATGGTATATGTTTTAATGTCAACAAATACCTTATATAATTTGGAGAATATAAGGCAAACTCTGTGGAAAACTTTATTCCATTTGGCAAGAAAAATTTGTAGAAATATCTCTTATCTTTCAGAATAGTGTGTGTTGTTCCACTGTCTAATATGTAAATTTCTCAAATTATTTTTTAGATATTTTCCTATTTGTATTGCGGTCTTATAACGCCCCGACCGCCCACGGCTAATGGGCCTCCCACGCCCGCTCTCTCCGCCCATGGGCTCCATCCCGTCCGATGGCCGTGCGTTAATTTTTCTAAGGGTCAAAATCATTGTTTACTGACCCTGCAATCACCACCCGACCTTTCCGCGTGCTTTGGCCTCACTCGCACGCTATTGAGAATCACTTCCCGATAGGTCACCCACCCTTCCACTACTCCAGGTCAAGCACGCTTAACTCTGGAGGTCTTTCAGGATGTGCTCCGGAAAAGGTAAGTCAACTTTGGTGACATAGATAGCCAAATCAATTCTCTTAAGTTTTTACACATATCACAACTCGGGATATTACAGGTCCATTATGTAATTAACATAAATATGTACAAAGGAAAATGTGAAGTTATTCATTAAAGAAAAGTACAACAATTATACAGCAAAGTGATGTTTAACGTATGAATACTTATTTTATTACGTAATAAAACATTTTAAAAAACTGAAAATGTAACAATTGTCCATGGAAATATCGGAGACTTATGTCATTACTAGTGTCATTACATGCCTTTAGTTTTCGGTATGAGTGGTCTCGTCGTAGTCATTCAAAAATTTGGAAGAGTCGAGGCATGTTGTACCGTTAAAGTTTTCATTGAGAGTTCCTTTATTTTCTTTGCCTTAACGAACTCTTGGTACAATTTTCAAAGGTGTGGAGGAGTTTGACATATGTGGGACTAATATCCCATCGATCCATCTATGAAACATACATTCTCATGTTTGTGTGTGAGATCCTCTTGGAGTTCTTTCCTTTTGTTAATACATTTAGGTCGAACCTCTGTGTTTAAACCTTTTCCTTTGTAAGTCCTTCCACTTCTGTGTTTAAATCGGCGTCATGACAATGACCATGAAAGGTTTGATTTTCTCTTGCTGAATTGCATATATTGAATTTATCTCTAGAATGGCTTGCCTCTCGTAGCCGCGAATTGTGATTCTTTAAGAGAAGCTCATTATTTGCTTCTACCAGCATGAGTGTCACAATCAGTTCAGAAAACTTTTTGTACCCATTTTTTCTGTAAAGTTCTTGCAGAATACGGTGTTCTTTGTGGAATGTGAGATACATCTTCACGAACATTTCTACTTTGGTAACCGGTTTATACCACAATACTTTAGTTGTGATACCACTCTCATCTTAATAGAGTTATATTCTCCTAATTTCTTGAAATTTTGAATCTCATGTTTTCTTTTCTTTTAATGTTTGAGGGAGAGTTATTTCTCTATGTTTATCAAACCTTTTTAAGAGCTGACCAGAGCTCTACTAAATCTTTTATATTTGCGTAACCATACGATACATTTTCATCCAAATGAATTTTACGGATATCATTGTTTTATCTTCAACAGTCAAACTTAAATTTGATATATCGATAGTTCACAAAAATATTTTAGTCTTAGTACAATGTTATACAGAATTGTATATTTATATCTAATCAAATTTTGACCATTTAAGTTTAGTTACAGTCCTAAAGACAAAGGCGATCTTGAATTATGTATGTTCTATGAATTTAATCTAAATTTGTTGATGAAATAATAGTAGCAACTAATTCAATACACATACCTTTTTTAGCTCGATTACTTCGAGAAAAGTACTGCAGACTGAGTTCGACTTTGCGATTAGGTCCTTGTGATAATCGAACATATGTTTGGACAAGCATTTCAGCAATAAGACACATTTATTTTTGGATTTAAAAAAATTTACACTCAGGTTTTAAGATTAGAGTTTTAGAGGATATATAGATTCTTACCATTCATGTGAGACCAGCTCGACCTTTAACACCAATCATTCAATGCTATGATGCCAGTAAGTGACTTCACTCATGGTGAAGAAAAGCAATGGAATGATGAAATGTTGTCAAATTTAGTGGAGACAGAGGATATCTCATTGATACAAAGTTTGGCAGTGAGTAAATCGATGCATTAAGATGATTTTTATTGGAGTTACACGAAGAATTATCAGTACATAGTCAAATCTGGATATTTGGCTGTGAGAATATCTTTAATAAAGAAACTGTAACCATGTACACATATCCAAGTATAACTAAGCTTCAAACCTTTGTTTGGAAGACAAAAACACCACAGAAGATACATCATTTTATATGGCAGCTCACAACTGGCCAATTGCTGTAACTAAGAACCTTAGTAATTGCTATATGTGATGTGATAATTATTATCATAGATGTGGAGCTATAGACTAATACATCAACCATGTGATTTTTGAATGCCTTTGTTCATCTAAGAATGGGCCTTATCGTCTACATCATCATGCCTTTCAGATTTTCAGTATCTAGTGTTTACATTAATATGGATTACCTATTCTGGAGGAAGCGTAATTTACAAGATTTTGAATAAGACAAGGATCTTTCTCGATGATTAATCTGGTTTATTTAGAAATCTATGAACGACATGTTATTTAGCGGGATTAGCAGAGATCCATTAAAGATCGTTAGACATGCTGAAAGGAATTCTAAGCATGCCATGAGACAAATTCTAGAGATGCAAGGACGTTTGATTCCAACAAAGACACTCAACTAACACAAGCCATATGCTTGCAGATTTTTTTCTGGTTGATGCTTCTTGGAGTCAGAATTCGCATTACACTGGTTTGGTTGGGCTTAGAAAGATTTACCAATGGAGATAGACTTTTAGGCACCAAATTCTGAAGAATAGAAACCCATCACTCATACAGATATGGAAACACTATTATGCGCGATGGAATGTATGATTCAGTACTTGGAACAAATTGTAAAGATTTGATAGCGATGATTCAGAGTCCAGAAGAGTGGTCATGCCTTTCAACGGAGTTGAAAGAATTCAAAAGATTGAAGCAAAATTTTCATGATTTCTCAACTGGTTATCTTTCCTGAGGCCAAAACTCAACAACTTATTTTCTAGCGAAGATTGCAAAAACGTTTGATAAAGATCTTTAATTTGTTGGTTGTTTTATTTTGGTCTTGTTACCCAAACCACATCTATATTGAATAATAGAAAATCTGTTGCTTGATTTTAAAAAGGTTTAGTAATATTAAATAAATGCTATTTTATCATCATTTCAAATGCAATCTAACGTGTTGTGGGATGGATTCTTAAGAAATATTAGGATGATATGAAATCACTGGTAGTTAAGGCCTACCGTTCTTTTTTTTCATTTTTGGAAGCTGCCTTAGTATAAACAATGTCTTGTGTCAAAAACTTTGGTAATGAAAATGTGTTGTTTGAGAGTGATTCTACGAGTAAAACCCCAATTTTGGTGTAATTCAAGTGGGAATGGAATTGGTATGCACATAATTTTTGAAATAAACTATGTCAACAAAAATGAGGGAGGAATATATTTCAAGTGGGAATGGAATTAGTATGCACAAATTTTTTGAAATAAACTATGTCAACAAAAATGAGGGAGGAATATATTTCAGGAATTTGAGGCATTTTAATGCGGAAATGTTGGCAAAACAATTATGGAGGCAAATAGAGAAACTTAATTCATTATTTGGTCGAGTTCTTAAAGGCTGATACTTCAGGAATCCGAATCCTCTAGAGCCAATAAGATCATACTTGTCATCATATGGCTGGCGCAGTATTGTATTAGCTAGATCTCTAGTAAGGAAATGATTGATCAAACATATGGCAACATGATCTTCCTTTTTGGTATGGAGTGATCATTGGATCCCAACTAACTGCTTGTGACCATCAAACAATAATTTTAACAACATGTACCATGCACTTACGGTAGCTCAGCACTGCATCACGTACATGAATACACATGTAATTAGAAGTTTGGATGATCCTGCAGATGCGACCGTTACTAAGTATTCCATTGAGTAGGAACTAGTTCACAAATAATGATGGATGGGATTTTACACAATCTTAGAAGTATACAATTAAATTTGTATACCATATTGACCATCTATACCCAGATAGAGCAGTACATGAACCAGTTTTTGGACCAGATATTAAGGCATTGAAGGTTTTTACATGAAAAATCAGATGTCCTCCAAAGTTACATTTTATTTGACAAATTATTTTGGGGTGTTTACCGGTTAAGAAAAATCTACAAATAAAAAGAATAAAATGATAAAATGTGATAACTGTGTAATGTGGAGCAGAGAAGAAAATAATAAACCATGTCATTATTTAATGCCCACCAAAGATTCAAGTATGAGCTTTATCAAGGATCACCACAAACCCAAGTAGCTTTCCCATGCAATCGGCCTTCGCTAATATAGATTATTAATTTTGTAGAAGATGACGATATGTGTACGATCATCATTTTGCATGAATTTTTTGGTATATATGGAAAGAGCGTAACGATAAAATCTTCAGTAATGATGATGGGACAAGAAGTACAACACCCATTTTCTACTCCTGCGTGTGTAATTTGAAACTTTTATATGAGCGATGGAATGTATGAAAATCCTCATACAGTTTCAAGTAAATTTTGCAACAAATTGTTTTCTATTGGCTGAAGATGTTTTGGAACCGGAAGATTGACGTGCTTTTGCAACATATTTGAAATAAATACAAATGTTAAAAGAAAGTTTTACAATGATGGAGATCACACACGTACCCCGGATTCAAACCACAAAACCGGATTGTCTTGCACGTGGTACTTGTTGTCATCTTATTTTATTCACATTGACACGGAATCCTAGTTTGGTTAAAAGAGTCTTGATCGAATCTGTTTATATAGATGACAAAAAATTATAACGCTCGACCGCCCACGGCTAATGGACCTCCCACACCCGCTCTCTTGGCCTGTGTACCCCATTTCGTTCGACGAGCTGCGCGTTAATTTCGGAAGGCTCGAAAGTCATGTTTACTGACCCTTCAATCACCATATGACATTTTCCCGTGCTTTGGTCTCACTCACACGGTATCGACACGTCACCCATTCTTCCACTACTCCAACATAAGCACACTTAACCTTGGAGTTCTAAATGGATGTGTGATAGGATAGGTTAGTGTACTTTGATGACATAGGTAACAAAATCAAATATCTTAAGCTTTTCCACATATACCAAAAATTGGGATGTTACAATTCACCCCCATTCACATGGTGCAACGTCCTCGTTGCGCACCACAACAGGTCTCAAGACGCCTTTCGGGTAAGAACCAAGATGGCTAACCAGCTCTGATACCACTTGTAACGCCCCGACCGTCCACGACTAATGGACGTCCTACCCCCACTCTCTCGGCCCATGGGCCCCATTCAATGCAGCGGACAATCCGTTAATTTTCGGAAGACTCGAAAGTCCTGTTTACTGACCCTGAAATCATCAAATGACATTTCTCTGTGATTTGGCCTCATTCACACAGTATCGCGAATCACTTCTTGATAGGTCATCTATCCTTTCACTACTCCAACATAAGCATGTTTAGACCTCGAGTTTTAAACAAATGTATAATAAAAAAGTAAGTGCGCTTTGGTAACATAAATAACCAAATCAATTCTTTTAAACTTTTTCACATATACCAAAAATCGAAATATTACAAAATTATCCTAATTAATGACGATCGAGACTTCAAACTATACTAAAGAAGAATTATGGATAGGAAGAATTAAACTCTAATTGATTTTTTTTGGTGACAGACTCCAATTGATTACTATAATACATCTGCGTCTGGAACTCTTCTTTTAAACAAAAGTCGGTCTAATCTTCGAATAATAGTCCCAAAGTGATTTCTCTATAACAAAATTTTAAGATAAATTTTATACTATACATATGTTCGGCAGATTCTTAAAAGTTCTTTAAAAATGAGGCAAGGCAAGCACATATGGGCAAGACGCATAATTGAAATGGAAACGGAAGAAAAAAAGAGAGTTAAAGAGAAAAAAAGCAAAGCGACAGAGCTGTCTACCCCACGCCTTTAGACCAGAAAAGCTTAACACATTCATCTCCACGTGGTCCACCTCTCCTCATCATTCACCCACAGCCAAGCAATGCTATTTACAGCTCACTATGGGGCCTACTACAAGATCTCAGAGTATAATCTTGGGCTTTCAGACAGCAAGTGTCTTAGATCTATGTGGCTTCTTATTTAGAGCCTGGTCTATCACACATCAATTGTTTTTTTTCCTTTCTTCTAATGAGATAATGATATCTTAGCGATTTAGGTTAATCTAATGGAATCTTGTTTCCAAGTGGCTTATTTTATTATAATAATATTGTATAAATACAATATCTTGGTTAATGAATAAGATACATTTTACATTCTATTGAGTTTTTTTATAAGGTATTAAAACTAAGATCTTACAAAAATATCTACTCAATCAAACACAAAACGTTTGATTAAAACATTTCACTACTACTAATATTTTCATTAATCAAGATGGCTGATGATTTTTCTACTTTTACTTCTACTTCTACAACAACAACGACCACAACATATACAACACGGTATTATCTTAATCCTTCCGACAATCCCGATGTCCTAATCACGTCGGTTCTCCTTACTAGTGACAATTATTCATAGTGGTCGACAAGCTCTGAAACTCGTTTCAAGCCAAGCAAAAGACTAATTATGTTGATATGATGATGGCCAAACCAACGGCTGATCCTGATATGCCTCGATGGCTTGCAACAAACTCCATGATTATCGGTTTGATCCGAACTTCTATTGATGCCAAAGTCCGATCAACGGTTACACATGTAGCCAATTCTCACAAGATTTGGGAGATCTTGTGCTTCCCCTTCTCTGTCAAAAATGGCGCTCGTATACACAAAGCACAAGATGAGATTACAAACTGCAAACAAGGTGGATAATCGGCTCTTGAATACTACGAGAGATCACCATGCTTTGGGAAGAACTCCAGAATCTTAAAACTTCTCGCACATGCACATGTGAAGATGCTGCAGATATTGAAAAAGAAAAAGAGGATGCACGAGTCCATAAATTTCTTTGTGGACTTGATGATTCTCAGTTTCTTTTTATTCGATCCCACATCATTGATGAGTATCCGCTACCTGATTTTAATATTGTGTATTCTCGCGTTATACGAGAAGAACAAAACATGATAACTACACGTCCCAAGGAACAAAGAACAGAGGCTCTTGGATTCTCAGTCAAAACAGAGCTTCCGAAAGAAAAGTCTTCAACAACAGTTGAAATTACTGAATCTCACTCTATAGATCCTTCATGCACATGCAACCATTGTGGCAGGAAAGGGCATGAAATCTTAGAGTGCTTCCTAGTTCACAAGTAACTTGACTGACAACAACGTCAAAACATAACATCATTTACAGGTCGTGGAGGACGGTTTAATGGAAACACAGGACGAGGTCATATGAATGCTAACCAAATCTCAAATCAAATCAGCTCTGATGTGGCCATCAAACCAGTAGCTGAACCAGAGGCCAATACAACATCCTACTCAACCAACAAAAATGCAAACATATATATATATATATATATGCACTAAAAATGCCATATATTACAAAATATGAGGGTTATAATCACGAGGTCACTTTTCATGTATTCTAAACTCAATAAAGAGTCCATCACATTTTGAATCGGACCAAAATATTGACGGACCAAGAATTTATGAATTTTACAAACCAGAAGTTCCCCAACCCGTTCATATACGAGTACCCGACTTTAGAAGAAGATTTAAGCCCCACAAAGATCCGGCCCAAGACAAAACCAAATTTAGAAGTAAAGAGGAGTTTATTAGCTTTCCAGGAAGCCCAATATCACGATATTTGGTCAAGAAAATTAGAAGTTATGCTCATTTTCCCAAAACCTGCCAAACCAAGCAGTTTATGAAAATATTGGACAATATTTCGGTTTGATCATTTACCAGCCAATCAATTCCGACCAGAAGAATTTATGATAAAACAAAGACTTCCAGAAGACGATTCCAACCAATCAGGAGTTCATTTCATCATCTTACCATCCACCAGAGACCATAGGATCAAGAGGATTCTCATTAATTCCAACTTGCCTTATTTGGAGCTCCTTGCATTCAAACTCCAACAACTCTCTTTCTTTGAGTTTGTGCACGATCTCATAACCTTTCAAGCCATACAGAAGGTCCCAAGAAGGTATCTTATCCCCTTAAACCGTTCAGGTTCAAGAAGAGACAATTTCCTCACTTGGAGCCAAAGAATCCCACCAAAGGCTCCAACGACTATATTTTGATTTCTTGGCTTTTCTTTGATTTGTTTCCTTTTCTTTTTTGCTTTAAAATGTTAGGAACTTTGTCTCTGAGCATTATATAAGATCCTAGACGTGAATTGTAAAGAGAAACCTCAATCATAAAATTAATACAAGTTTATTCAGTTTTTATGCAATAATGTTCCTTGTGTAAAATATCGATCGTTAGGATTCAAAGTGAGATTCTTTGTTGTTCTATTGATTTCGTGAGTCTAGTTTGTTTATGAAAATCAAACAAGCTCAATACACAGGTTAAGAGAGTCAATCACATTATGCCATCATTCCATCTGATTGAGAGATTCAATCAAACCATCATCTGCAAATCCACTTTAAGTTCATCATTTGATCAAGCTGAGAGTGATACATATCCAGCAGTTTGATTCCGCCATATCTATCATTTTATTTTGTTTATTCTTCTTGTTTTAATAATATCATAAACCTCATCTCATTTGTTTCTATTTGTTTTCAGGTTGCAAGGCAGATTCTAGACATATCGACCAATCGATCACTTCTTTGGTTGATCTAATTTGAATATCCATCAACCATCTGGACGACCCCCATTCTGGGATGTATCAAACTCGGATCAAATGAAATTGTTGATCTCTCTTCTTCAAAACCATCAAAGCAATTTATCGTTAGAACGGTTGTCAGGCAAAACTATGATTATTGATGTTATTATTGACACATGTGCATCACACCACATGATGGGTGATCTAAATCTACTCCATGATGTACACGATATACAATCATCCTCGGTTGCCTTCCTTAATGGTCGAGAATCACAGACCACGAAGAAAGGAAGTTTGCGCTTAAGCAAAGATAACATCTTATATGATGTTCTTTTAATACCAGATTTCAATTGCACTCTCATATCCGTCTCCAAGTTATGAAAAGAGACTGGATGTATTGCAATTTTTACTGATACATTTGTTGTCTTATGGGACCGTTTTTTAGGACAATGATTGGAGCAGGTGAAGAACGTGAGGATTTACTATTTTTGGGTCAAAGTCGCACGAGTTCATGGGGCTTCTAAGTCGACATCTTCAACTTCTAGTATATGGCATCAAAGACTTAGACATCCATCCTACAAAGGTTTATCTACTCTACTTGTTTTTGCTAATATTAAAATAGATTCTACTGAGTCTACTAAACGCAATATTTGTTTTCGTGCTAAGCAAACACGCAATGTTTTTCCTGATAGTCTTAACAAAGTTGAGGCACCTTTGACTTTGAAACATTGCAATGTTTGGGGTCCATATTGTACACCAGATTCATGTGGAGCAGTCTACTTCCTTAAAAATTGTGGATGACGAATCTCGAGCAGAATGGACTTATCTGATGCTCAAAAAATCAGAAGTGGCAATGCTCATCCGCAATTTCTATGCCATGAGTGAGAGATAGTTTGGTCGTACTGTTAAAGCAGTTCGTGCCAGTAATGACATTGAGTTTATGGTACTTAAATCATAGTTTTAAGAACATGGGATTATTCATCATACGTCATGCGTTGATACACCCCCAAAAAATGGCAGAGTAGAACGGAAACACAGTCATATACTCAACGTGACTTGAGCCTGCTTATTTCAAGCCCGATTACCTATTACTTTCTGGGGAGAAAGTATCCTTGCTGCAGTACATCTCATAAATCGGACACCAATCCAAGTTCTTGATTGAAAATTCCTTATGAAGCTCTCCATGGCACACCACCATGATTTGATCAACTTAGGGTCTTTGGCAGTCTATGTTATGCCCATCGTAGAGCACAAGACAAATATTAATTTGGTGCAAGAAGCCGTAAATGCATCTTCATTGGCTACCCCTATAGTAAAAAGGCATGAATACTATATGACATTGAAAATAATGAATTCTTCATTAGTAGTGACGTTTTCTTCTTTGAAGATCAGTTCCTAGGCGTGTAAAGTACTTCATATGTGTCACCACCGATATTACAACAAAACATTCTGATGGATGACTGGCTAGTACCAGTGTTTCAATCAATGGGGAGTACTTTTGGGTCTCCTCAACCAAAGGAAAATACTACTTCCAATGACACAATACACATCACCATACAACCGGTATCTGATACTTCCTTACCATCATAGGACACGACACAAACATCTCATGCATCTTCGTCTGGACATACTCTAGGTTCAATGGAACTTATGTCTCCTACATAATCTACAACAGTTTTATCAGCACAACCAGTTGAATCAGCACAATATCCTGGTCGTCTGAAAGTTCTTAGTCGTGGACACCGACCCAAGAAACCGTCTGTCCAGTTAAAGAACTTTTTTACTCATACTACTACAACTACAAACCCCTCTCACATTCCTGGTTTCTCTGATCAGTGCTCATCCTCCACGGTCACATGTAACACTTCGCTATTCATATAGCCAAGAAACCTTTATTTCGTGAACATACCATACATGTGGAGAATGATTATCACACTGTCTGTGATGCGGTTCAATCTAATTTTTTGACTACCAAGCATATTTCTACCAAGAATCAGCCAGTTGACTTACTTACGAAGCCACTACCTACTCCTACATTTCAAAATTTGCTGTCCAAGTTAGGTATTTGAGACATGTCATTGCCAACTTAAGGAGGAGTAATCAGGGCCGGCTTATCATAAGGGGCGGTCAGTGCGACCGCCCCAGGGCCAACTTCAAATTTTTTTTACTTCATTTTTTTAAACATGTAGAAGTTAGGTATACTATTATGTTTAAATATAGATAGTTTTATAAAAAAAAATATTTTAGAAAACAAAGAAATAAAAATTGAATTAGTTTAGTAATAACTTGATTTTTTCCAAAATGACATTTTAAAAGATAATTTAGTAGTTGTAGATTAAAAGAAAATCTGCCCAAGGGCCCCGAAATGTATTGAGCCAGCCCTGGGAGTAATGAGATAATAATAGAGTCCTATATCTTATGGATTTAGGTTAATCTAGTGGAGTTCTATTCCCAAGTGGCTTACATTCCTACGTTGTATAAATACATTATCTTAGTTGATGGATAAGATACACTTTACATTTTATTTCATTCTATTATATCTTCCTTTACAAAAAGATTTTGCGACTTCTTGTGGTCTTCATAACAATTTTTGTTCTTTGTTTTCTAAACAGTCTTATAGTGATATATTAGAGTGTTTTAACAATGGTATTAGCTCAGTGAACATTGATGTTCGTGGCTCAGCTTCTATGCATCTTGGTAACCTATGTATTTTCTTATTTATCAAGTTACATACTTCAGGTTTTTTCAAACGTAGTTAGCCAATAATGTATGTACTTCAGTGTAAAAAAATTGATATGTTATAGTGTAACTTTTTACTCTATTTCATTTCTGACTAAATGGGTCAAACAAAAGGTTTGAGTTCAAGTTTTTAGAAAGAGGAGAATGAATATATCGAGTTCTGAGAAAAAAAGATGGTCAGTTAGTGTTTAGATGAAGAGCATTTCTTCTCAAGCTGAAACTGTGTTGACTTTTATTCATTATTGTTTTTTTCTCCCATCTTTTGCCCTACAACTCCACTCCACGATCTGTTGGGGGAAATCGGCTATTTCATACCCGGTCATGATCAATACATATACTCAAAACATGTGCAAATACCTACCTCAACATAGATTTATTTCAAATATCATACACAAACTAAAAGATTTAGGAAAAACATACATTGATTGTCTGTCTATTAGTCAACTTTAACAGAAGCTTAGCTGTCAGTTTATTAAGAAATACATGGCAAAGAAACATTATTACGTGCAATCTAGCCACATAGTTTACAAGATAAAATAAACATTTATAGGGTGTAAAACAATAGTGTTTTGCTGAATGTCCTCCCTTCTTTCCAAATTTCCATCGTAATTAACCATTATTCTTCAAAGAATATGTTGACCTCAATTTCTTCTTTTTCTTCTCTTCCTTTTCTTTCTTCATATACATCCGCAATTCTACCTTCCTCATCCTTCTTTTCCTCTTCATCATCGTCATAAAAATCTCCATTTCACCAGTCTTCTTAATCCACAAGGAAATTGAGTAGCTGATGAACTCATGGTGCTTCTTGATCAAATCCTTTCTCCTCTCCTCAAGATACTCCAACTGCCCCTACCAAGACTCTCGCCAGAGGTCTTTCGAAAGCCCACCAGCTTGAGACTCCCACATGTCTAATCGTCGTCATTGTACTTGGTGGTGACGATACCGTTGTCGATGAAGTTCAAGGTGTTGGTAGTCTTGTTGGTAATGATGTGAATTAAAATATCAGGCTGACCATCAAGCTTGCTCTTGTAGGTCAAGGACTCAAACTTAATCTTGTCCAATGCATAATTCAACACATAGTAAGATCCAAACAATAATTAAGCGGATGCAAGCAATTGAATGCACATAGATTGAAGCTCCATTAATCTAAGAATCAATCCAAGCTTGACCACGGTTGCAACAACACTAACATAAAAGGCAGATTTTAATATCATAGAGATCCCTTCTTCAATGCTTAAGTTGGAGAGAACAATAACCTACACTAGATATTCAATTTTGGAAATTTGATTGAGCACAATAGTCGATGAGCATCATAGAATAGCAGAGAAGACATAATGTCGTGGACGATGAAGAGACATAGCTTCATCTCGTCGATCCCCAAGTGATTCAGCGAGGAATTCAAACAGTAGGAATCAGAGAACAAGTGTTCATGCGTTAGAATGAGAATCTTAGACCATTGAAACAAGAGACGACCCCTGATGAAACGAAAGCTAGAGTTTGAAGGATAGCAATGCCGGAGAAGAAACAACTCAAAGGAAAATAAGAAAGAAAAAAAACAATATGGACCGATGTCATTTCATCTTTTTTACTCAATCTCTTCATAATACTGCATAATTACCATGTAATATTCTATATTTGCCACATATTATTTCATAACACACAACAAAGCTTCCCTCAATGTTGACTAATGGGCTAAACAGTTAATGTAGGTTACTACCTATTTTTTTTTAGTTTATAAATGACATTTAAAATAAATATGTGTTAAAGTAGGTATTTAGTATATAATTTTTTTAGTTTATAAATGACATTTAAAATAAATATGTGTTAAAGTAGGTATTTAGTATTTACCCATGTTATGAATATATGTATTGATCGGAATCGTAGGGCCGAGTTGAGATATGAAATAGCCGATTTCCCAAAACTATTGTATAATATATAGTGTGTGATTGTTTGCAACATTTGTCCTTCCAACAACACAACTGAAAGCGAAAATGATTTTTGTTTACTAGATTTAACTATATTGGGCGCTTGTGTTTGTGTATTATATAGAATAAGAAAATATGAGTCATGCTTCGTGGTCAATGTCAACTAATCAAGATGTATGATTGGTGGTCAACTATGTTATACATTTGATAGACGTTAGGATTGATCGTCTTCCACAATCCTTATCCTATTGATCACTAATTGACTATTGATAACACAGTTACAATTTTACGAGTTATTGCTAGATAACAAAACACTTTTGAATAATATAAACTAGATTTTGTTGTGCTTTCAAAGCGCATAATAGTTCATGATAAAAATTCATTAAAAACATTAAAATGTAGATTAATTTGTAAGAATTTTGTCTATTTAAAATATTTTTTTATTTAAATCAGCGATTTTAAATCTAATTCGGATCCACGTTCGAACCGGTAAACCCAGTGATCCAATATACAATCTATTTTTGGTTTTAAGATATATCTCTTATTTAAACACTTGATAAAGCCAAAAAAATCGCTAAAACTCAAGGGTAACCAATTAAACCTTAGTTATTAAGAAAATTGTATAAAATATAAAATACATTTATATTAGGATCGCAAAATATATTAGTATACACCATAATCTCGGTTATTAAGGAAATTGTATCATAACTGAATTTTATCGTATCTTGGATGCAAATATTAATTATATATTAACATTACAATCGAATCTATTAACGAATGATCATGTTTTGTGTAAGTTAAGATATTAGAGTCACATTTGAATAGTTTTTCGATAAATATTCAAGCAAGGATTATGTATATTCCAATTCTACATAAATTAAGGATTATTCTATAGATTGCACTAATTTAATCTAGCTATTTTTGGGGATGTAATTTAATTAAATATTAAAGAGATTCATGCTGGGTAAAAAAATACTAACCCGAAGAAGTAAACTAAATCTGATCCAAAATAGTAGTATTGAACCCAAACCGAAACATGTTAAATATCTGAACGGGTTCAATCTTTTGGTATCTAAATTACTGAAACCAAACTCGATCTAAAACAAAATATTTCGTGTGTCCAAATGTATCTTAATCAGATTTATAAACATAAATATGTTAGCTATTTTTTAATTTAATACTCAAAAATATTTGAAATATATAAGAAATTTTGAAGTTCTCCAAACGATTTGAAAATATGTAAAATAGTCAAAAATAAATATCTAACTAGCTTAAAATACTCAAAACACTAAAAATGCTTAAAATATCTATTGATTCTTCATCCAAACATTGAAGCTAAGACAATTTCTGTTAATTTTAGGTATTTTTTATACATTACTCAATTTATATTTTATACATTATTTTTATTTTTAGATTTTGAGAAATTTAAAATATAGGTGTGTTTCAAATATGACTTAATATTGGAGTCAACCCCTGATGTGATCATGATTAAGCCAGTGGAACACGGAGCTGAAATGGAACAAGATGAGCTGGATCAAGACGAGTTTAGTGATGCTGAAGGTGATTTGGGCCAAGCTGGAGGAGATGGATTTCAAAATCAAGAAGAAGATGGACGAGATGATTCTTTTTCAGTCCAAAAGAAGCAACAAACGAAAGAAGACCCCTTCTTTCTTTCTAATGGGCCTATGACGAGATCCAGAACCAAGAAATTGGAGGAATCAATTGCTTGTTAGGTTTGCTTTAATCCAGAACCGAAATCAAAAGGAAATCAAACCGAAGAAGGCAGAACCAGCATGGTTAACTTCTCAGTGTTCAAGATCGTCTAAGTTATGTATAAGTATTTCTAGTTTATACACAAAGTCTTTTTTGGTTTCCCACAAGTCTTAGCGTGTTTTTGACTAGTGTTTCTTCTACATAAACCCTTGTATGGCTTTCTGAATAATCAATCACTTTTGTTTATCAAATATATTTGCAACTTGTGATTCCTTTGTTCATTGATCTGAACATCGATTTGTCTAGGAGAGTGATATCCATAAGCCTTGATCTCGTTCTCTTGTGGGGTTGTCTATCACGAAATTGATCACCAAGCAAGTGTCTGATCCTTTCCGCAGATCATCCACTAAAGTCATCTTTACCATCGACCAAAATTTCCCTTTCAATTTATCCAACAATCGATCATCTATATTTCAGTGTTAGTAACCTGATCCATCACCACCAAATATGTATAGATTGACCTTCAAGAGCATCCTTAGGGCTTGTTCTTGACCAAAGGCTCATCAAGTGGTATCTGAGCCGCTAGTGGGTGTCTGATCAAAAGGGTTTTGTGTCGACTTACCTTCTATGTTTTTGGGAGCCTTCTTTCATCTATGTTTCTTTGCAATCTCTTTCCATTTCTTATCTATTTATCTATCTGTTGTATCTAGGTTGAACTAATAAAAAAACACTATTGACGAGTAATCCGATCCTAAGAAAAAAAAAGACTGAGAAAGCGAGTCTAGAAACAAAAAAATATTGATCGAAGAGAAAACCGATCAGGATTTGGTCAAATCAACCTAGCAAAGAATCTCTTAAAACTGTCTAGATATTTCTCTCGGGTTTTTGGGTTGATTTCTTTGTCTAAAGTTGTTTGTTTGGTTACTGAACTCCTCGAAATCACAAAGAAACTTTACAGAAAAACAAGAGAGAAACAGTTTAGTGAGGCTTTGGCTATCTTTTGTTGATCTGACTTGTCTTGTTGAGTCTGTAATAGGAAACCATGTCTCATGACAATGAACGAGAAGAGACACCAGCCATTAAACTTAATAAACTACAAATGGAAGCTATGATGTTTTACATGATGAAATATTTTAACAAAAGATTTAGATTTTGAAAAAATCCAATTGATGATATCTTGGGTATTTCTTCACAGTCTAGGAAAGCAGCTAAAGAGAAAAGGAGAGGCAAGAGAGTGGCCACAAGAGGAACTGAGGAAAACTATTCATCGTCTGGAAGGATTTCAAATGAAGTGAAATGGGTGAGAGCATCATCTCAGACCAGAACCAACAGAGCATCCAGAGACAAACTTGATGACAGTTTAGGCAACCTCAAGCTCAAAATACCATCTTTCAGTGGTACCAACGGCCCTTATGCTTACCTTGAATGGGAGAAGAAGCTGGAGCTTGTGTTTGATTTCCAGAACTATTCAGAACCTAAGAAAGTGAGATTGGTTGCTACTGAGTTTAATGGTTATGCCCTACACTAGTGGGATCAGATCGTTACAACCAGGAGAAAGGCAGGAGAGCCACAAGTGTCCTCATGGTTTGAGCTCAAAACCATCATGAAGAAATGTTTTGTTTCTGGTCATTACAACAGGGAGGTTCATCAAAACTCAGAAGACTTACTCAGGAAACTGGAAGTATAGATGATTACTACCAAGAGATGGGAATCCTGATGATGAAAGCTGCTATAGAAGAAGTTCCTAAGGCAACTATGGCTCGATTTCAAGGTCATGTCAATCGTGACAATCAAGATAGACTGGAGTTACAAGAGTATGAATACATCTATGAACTTCTTCACAAGGCCATACTGATTGAACAATAGCTTAGAAGGAAGACTTACTCCAAAGGATCCTATAGAAACGCTTCTAAACCATCTTATGAAAATGAAGACAAGGTCTTTGTGAAACCTAAAGAAGAAACTAAGCCTTATGGACGAGAATACAAGGGAAAAGGACCAGCTGAAAGAACCAGGGATGTTACGTGCTACAAGTGCCAACGGTTTGGACACTATGCTAATGAGTGTACAACAAGAAGCTCATGGTTATACTTGATACATGCGAGTTGGTTATTGATTATACAGTTCATGGTGTGCTAAGGTTACAAGACGATCACTAAGTGTACAACCCAAGGCAAAAGAAGAAGAACAGAGAGAGAATTTTTTTTTTCATTCTCGGTGCTCCATTGAAGGAATCGTTTGCAGTGTGAACATTGATGGAGGAAGTTTCACTAAAGTAGCTAATGAAATATTGGTTGAGAAGCTTGTTCATGTGACCAATAACCCACCACGACCATACCTGATCCAGTGGTTGAATAAAGAATGCGAGATAACAATTCAGAAACAGGTGATGGTTCCTTTAGAAATTGGAAGGTACTAGGACGAGATAGTTTGTGATGTCTTACCTATGGATGCTAGCCATATTCTCCTTGGTCGACCATGTCAATATGATAAATTAACCACTCATGATGGGTTCACTAATCGGATTCTTTTACGCATAGAGATAAGAACATCATTTGGCTCCTTTGTCTCCACAAGAAGTTCATCATGACCAAGTTCAGCTAAAACTCAGAAGGAAAGAAACTAAGGACTGGGAAAAACAGATTGATAGGAAGAAATTAAAAGAGTCCAATTTCAAAGCCAAAACCAGTGAGGTTTAAAGAGTCCAATCCCTAGACTTGATGATATGTTAGATGAGTTGCAGGGGTCATGTGTGTTTTCTAAAGTTGATCTAAAAAATGGCAATCACCAAATTAGGATGAAAGAAGGAGATGAGTGGAAAACTGCATTCAAAAATTAAACATGGCTTGTATGAATGGTTGGTTATGCGAGTTGGGCTTACTAATGCACCTAATATATTCATGAGGTTGATGAACCACGTTTTAAGATCATTCATTGGGAATTTTGTTGTAGTATACCTTGATGACATCCTGATCCATAGCAAAATTTTGAGTGAACATGTGCAACACTTGAAATATGTTCTTGAAGTACTTAGGAAGGAGTCTTTGTTTGCTAACCTTAAGAAATGTACCTTTGGGATGGACGACCTTGTGTTTTTAGGATTTGTTGTAACAGCTCAGGGAATCAAGGTTGACGAGGAGAAGGTTAAGGTAAAAGCAATCAAAGATTGGCCAAGTCCTAAGAGTTTGAGTGAAGTTAGGAGTTTTCATGGTTTTGCTGAATTCTATAGGAGGTTTGTGAAGGACTTTAGCACCATTACATCACCTCTCACTAAAGTCATCAAGAAGATTGTGGGATTCAAGTGGGAGAAGGCGCAAGAAGAAGCTTTCCAGGACCTGAAAGGAAAGTTGACTAATGCTCCTTTGCAAGTATTGCCTGATTTTGCTAAAACTTTTGAAATTAATGTGATGCCTTTGGTGTAGGTATTGGAGATGTGTTGATGCAAGAAAAGAGGCCAATAGCATACTTCAGTGAGAAACTGAATGGAGCAATGGTGAACTATCCAACCTATGACAAAGAACTTTATGCTCTTATTAGAGCACTCCAGATGTGGCAACATTATCTTTGGCCAAAGGGGTCTGTAATACACACTGATCATGAGTCTTTGAAACACTCCTTTGGCCAAAGATAATGTTGTCACGTCTGGAGTGCTCTAATAAGAGCATAAAGTTCTTTGTCATAGGTTGGATAGTTCACCATTGTTATTCACACTGGTTAGGAGTCTTTGAAACACCTGAAAGGGCAGCACAAGCTCAACAAGAGGCACATCAGATGGGTTGAGTTCTTAGAAAATTTTCCTTTTGTGATTCAGTACAAGAAAGGTAAGGAAAACATTGTGGCTGATGCTCTGTCCAGATGGTATACTCTTTTCACTTATATAGAAGCTAAGTTGTTAGGCCTTTGAACAAGTGAAATCCTTTTGTAGATCATGATTTCAAAGTACATTATAAGGAAAGTAAGAAACATACCCGTTGGGAGTTTTACCAAGTTGATGATTTTCTCTTTATGAAAATCGATTGTGTCTTCCTAATTGTTCTTTGAGAGAATTGTATGTCAAGGAAGCACATGAAGGAGGGCTAATGGGTCACTTTTGAGTTGCCAAAACGTACAACACCTTGAAGGAACATTTCTATTGGTCAACTATGAAGAAAGATGTGGAAAAGATTTGCAGTAGATGTGTTGTGTGCACTCAAGCTAAAGCCAAAGCTCAACCCCAAGGTTTGTACTCTCCTCTCCCTATTCCTGAAGCACCTTGGATTGATCTATCAATGGATTTTGTACTAGAATGTCCTCGAACTAGAAATTCAGGGATTCTATTTTTGTTGTTGTTGATAGATTCTCTAAGATGGCTCACTTTATACCTTGTCACAAAACTGATGATGCCATTATGATTGCTGATCTTTTCCTTAGAGAAGTTGTACCATTGCATGGCATGCCTAGAACCATTATTTCTAGTAGATACACCAAGTTTCTTGAGTCATTTCTGGAAAACTTTGTGGTCAAAACTAAGAACTAAGTTGAAATTTCTACTAGTTGCCATCCTCAAACTGATGGATAGACTAAAGTAGTTAATAGGACTTTATTTGCTCTCTTGTGTGATGTGATTAAGTAGAACAATAGAACTTGAGAAGATTGTCTTCCACAGTGCACAGTGCAACAAAGTTCTCACTATTTCATATTGTTTATGGATTTAATCCTTTTATTCTTCCAGACTTGATACCCTTACCTCATAATGACTCTTTTAACCTTGATGGAAAAGCCAAAGCCGAGTTTGTTGTGTGTTTTGCATGAACAGGTTAATAGGAACATTGAACAAAAGACAAAAGAGTATAGAGGAATGCAAACTAGTGTGTGAGTTGTTGTTGGAACCAGAGAATTTAGTGTGGATTTATCTGAGAAAAGAAAGTTTCCTAATGAAAGGAAGTCCAAGCTCTTACCCAGACATATGGTCCTTTCACAGTTTTGGAATGCATCAATAAAAATGCCTACAAGATAGACCTTGAAGGTAAGTATTCAGTAAGCTCTACTTTCAACATTGTTGATGTGATTCCTTTTCGTGTATATACTTTGGATTTGAGGATGAATCATTTAAAGGAGGGGTTGATGTGATCATGACTAAGCTAGTGGAATAAGGAGCTTAATTGGAAAAAGATGATTTGGATCAGGATGAGTTTAGTGATGCTGAAGGTGATTTGGGCCAAGCTGGAGGAGATTGATTTTGAAACCAAGAAGAAGATAGACAAGATGATTCTTTTCCAGCCCAAAAGCAGCAACAAACCAAAGAAGACTCATTCTCTCTTTCTAATGGGCCTATGACGAGATCCAGAACAAGAAAATGGAAGAATCAATTGCTTGTTTGATTTGCTTCAATCCAGAACCGAAATCAAAAGGAAAACAAACCAAAGAAGGCAGAACCAGCCTGGTTAACTTCTCAGTCTTCAAGATCGTCTAAGTTATGTTTAAGTCTTTCTAGTTTTTACACAAAGTATTTGTTGATTTCCCACAAGTCTTAGCGTGTTTTTGACTTGTTTTTCTTCTACATAAACCCTTGTATGGCTTTATGAATAATAAATCACTCTTGTTGATCAAATCTCTTTGCAGCATGTGATTCCTTTGTTCATTGATCTGAACATCGATTTGGCTAGGAGAGTGATCTACATACCCCTTGATCTCAATCTCTTGTGGGATTGTCTCTCACGAACTTGATCACCAAGCAATTGTGTGATCCTTTCCGCAGATCATCCACTAAAGTCATCTCTACCATTGAACACCATTCCCCTTCCAATCTATCCAACAATCGATCATCTATCTTTTCGTGTTAGTAACCTGATCCATCACCACAAAATCTGTCTAGATCGACCCTCAAGAGCATCCTTAGGGCTTGTTCTTGACAAAGACTCATCAAGTGGTATCTGAGCCGCTAGAGGGTGTCTGATCAAAAGGGTTTTGTGCCGACTTACCTTCTATGTTTTTGGGAGCCTACTTTCATCTATGTTTCTTTGCAATCTATTTTCATTTCTTATCTATCTATCTATCTGTGGTAGATAGGTTGAAAGATCGAGGAGAAATCCGATCCTAAGAAAAAAGACTGAAGAAAATCCAGTCGAGAAACAAAAGAAAAAGATTGACCGGAGAGAAACCCGATCAGTATTTGGTCAAATCAACCTAGCAAAGAATCACTTAAAACTATATATCTATTTCTTTGGGTTTTGGGTTGATTTCTTTCTGGCTAAAGTTGTTTGTTTGGTTACGGAACTCCTGGAAATCACAGAGAAACTTTACAAAAAAAACAAGAGAAAACTTTTGAGAGAAACAATTTAGTGAGGCCTCGGCTATCTTTTGTTGATCTAACTTGTCTTGTTGAGTCTGTAACAGGAAACCATGTCTCAATACAGTGAACAAGAAGAGACACAAGCCATTAAACTTGATAAACTACGGATGGAGGCTATGATGTCTTACATTATGAAAGAGTTTAACAAAAGATTAGATTTTTTATAAAAAATCCAACTTATGATATCTTGGGTACTTCTTCACATGCTAGGAAAGCAGCTAGAGAGAAAAGTAGAGGCAAGAGAGTGGCCACAGGAGGAAATGAGGACACTTACTCATCGTCTGGAAGGAGTTCAGATGAAGTGAAATGAGTGAGAGCAGCATCTTAGACCAGAACCAACAGAGCATCCAAAGACAAACATGATGACAGTTTAGGAAACCTCAAGCTCAGAATACTAACTTTCAGTGGTACCAACAGCCCTGATGCTTACCTTGAATGGGAGAAGAAGATGATGCTTGTGTTTGATTGCAAGAACTATTCAGAACCTAAGAAAATGAGATTGGATGCTACTAAGTTTAATTGTTATGCTCTACACTAGTAGGGATCAGATCGTTACAAGGAGAAAAACATGAGAGCCGGAAGTGTCCTCATGGTTTGAGCTCAAAACCATCATGAAGAAACATTTTTTCATGGTCATTACAGCAGGGAGGTTCATAAAAAAACTTAGTAGACTTACTCATGGAACTAGAAGTGTAGATGATTACTACCAAGAGATGGAAATCCTAATGATGAAAGTTGTTGTAGAAGTAGGTCAAAAGGCAACTATGGCTCGATTTCAAGTTGGTCTCAATCATGACATTCAAGATAGACTGGAGTAACGTGAGTATGAAGACATCAATAAACTTCTTCACAAGGCCATACTGATTGAACAACAACTTAAAATAAAGACATGCTCCAAAGGATCCTATAGAAACGCTTCCAAACCATCATCTTATGCAAAGGAAGACAAGGTCTTTGTGAAACCTAAAGAAAAACTAAGCCTTATGGACAAGAAGACAAGGGAAAGGGACCAACTGCAAGAACCAGGGATGTTAAGTACTACAAATGCCAAGGGTTTGGGCACTATGCTAATGAGTTTACCAACAAGAAGCTCATGGTTATACTTGATACATGAGATTTGGTTTCTGAAGAAGTAAAGTCTAACACCTCCAAGGAAGAGCGTATTGATTATGCAGTTCATGGTTAGCTACTGCTTACAAGAAGATCACTAAGTGTACAACCCAAGGAAGAAGAAGAAGAATATAAAAGAGAATTTGTTTCATTCTTGGTGCTCCATTAAAGGAAAACTTTGTAGTGTGATCATTGATGGAGGAAGTTGCACTAATGTAACTAGTGAAACATTGGTTGAGAAGCTTGTTCTTGTGACCAATAAGCACCCACGACCCTACCTGATCTAGTGGTTGAATGAAGAAGGCGAGATGACAGTTCAGAAACAAGTGATGGTTCCTTTAGAAATTAGAAGGTACCAGGACGAGATAGTTTGTGATGTCTTGCCTATGGATGCTAGCCATATTCTCCTTGATCGACCATGGATATATGATAAAAGAACCACTCATGATGGGTTCCCTAATCGGTATTCCTTTACCCACAGAGATAAGAACATCATTATGGCTCCTTTGTCTCCACAAGAAGTTCATCATGACCAACTTCATCTAAAACTCAGAAGGAAAGAAGCTAAGGAATGGGAAAAACAAACTGATGGGAAGAAATTAAAACAGTCCAATTCCAAAGCCAAAACCAGTGAGGTTAAGAAAGCTTTATACCTTGAAAAATCTATACTTCTGTTTGTATTTAAAGGAACATTAATGGTTTCTTCTGACATTGCACCGGAGATCCCAAGTGAGTTTAAGTTTCTATTGGAGGAGTTCAGTGATGTGTTTTCTGAAGAAAACTCTCATGGTTTGCCTCCCATAGGTGGAACTGAACACCTAATTGATTTGGTTCCAAGAGCTTCTCTTCCAAACAGGTCCGCTTATAGAATTCGATCCTATTGAGACCAAAGAAATTCAGAAGCAAACAGACGAGCTGATTGAAAAGGGACACATCCGAGAGAGCCTGAGTCTATGTGTTGTTCTTGTGCCAAAGAAAGACGGTAGCTGGCGCATGTGTGTAGATTATCGTGCCCTCAACCATATCACTGTAAAGAATTGTACCATTGGGACGAAACACCTTGTGTTTTTATGCTTTGTTGTAACAGCACATGGAATCAAGGTTGATGAGAAGAAGGTAAAAGCAATCAAAGACTAGTGAAGTCCCAAGAGTCTGAGTGAAGTTAGGAGTTTCCATGGTTTAGCAAGATTCTATAGGAGGTTTGTGAAGGACTTTAGCACCATTGCAGCACCTCTCACTGAAGTCATCAAGAAGAATGTAAGATTCAAGTGGGAGAAGGAGCAAGAAGAAGAACCTGAAAGGAAAATCATCTCTACCATCGACCACCATTCCCCTTTCAATATATCCAACAACTGATCATATATTTGTCAGTGTTATTAACCTAATCCATCACCACCAAATCTGTCAAGATCGACCCTCAAGAACATCCTTAAGGCTTGTCCTTGCCAAGGACTCGTCAACCCCAAAAGTAACACATATTTTTTTGAATTTTTCATTTGCGCTATTCACCCAAAAATTTAACTTATTCACAAAAATGTTATTACTTTTTTCGAAATGAGTGTTTTAATCTATCATCCTCATTTTCACCGAGTATTTACAATATTGTCATTGCCATCAATACACCAGCCACCATGATTAACAATTTTAATCTTAATGCACAAAAAAATCATTTTTTCTCTTCCTATCTCATTTCTTCTGCACACAAACCACTTCTCTTTCACTTTCCCTCAAAATTCATCCAAACTCCTCCCCCAAGAGTTTGACTCTAAACTTTGTAAGGTTCACAAAGAAATCGAAGCTCATGATACTAGGTCATTAACGAGTTGGTAGCTTTCATGGTGAAGTTTTGTGTGCTTGGAGAAGTTAAGCAAATCATCTCACGGGTTGAAGGTATGAAATCGATTATTTTTTCAGATGTATTCGCGAAGACGACTTCTCTAGAAGTTAATGCATAGGTTAGTTTTGCAATTGACCATTTGTGTGTTTTTAATAGAAAACTCCCCCAGAAGTTTTCTAACTTTCCTTTATTAAGAAAAAAAAACGAGAAGAACCGAGAAGACTTATTGAGAAGTCTTCTCGGATAAACAAGTTAGTTTTGCAATTTAACAAAAAAATTTAGAAATTTAACTTTTATAGAAGACTTTTGAAAAAGTCTTCTTGGAGAAGACTTCTTTATCGTTAATCGAAGTTTTTGCACTATATTATGTATCAAAATGGCTTAGTTGTGATTAGTGATGTTTGCAAGTTACGTTTGGTTTAAATGTTTGTTAATGACAAATATTTTTTGTGCATGTTTTTACTAACTATAGTTAATTTTACATAAGATTGCAATGGGTGATAAAGAAAAAAGAAACAGTATAGTTTATGGAGTTCTGACGAAACCAAAACTTAGAATTGCTTGTGGAGAGAGTTCAACGTGGGTGGCATGATAATAAAGGTATAATGAACAAAGCTATTGTGGAACATAAAATATATATTTTTGTTAGTATGTTTTGTGTCTACTTTCTCCAGCGACATAAGATAAAGTTAAAGTTCGGAGTTTTCTCCTCATTTTCTCTATGAAACGACAGTAGTCTTTCGTATAGTCATGTGGTGATAACTCGGGCGGAGATCAGATTCTCTAAACTGCGTTACCGCACTTGTTCATGTGTTTTTGAAGACTGACTTTATTGTGATTTTTAACTAACCAAGATGATAGATCAAGGGTTTGTTCTTGTTCTTTTTTTTTCCTTTTCGTGGTTTGATTTTTCTAATAGGGAAGCTTTTGTACTGAATCTCTTCAAGCATTCTATCGAACTTTTCCAGAATCATTTTTGTTAGTGTCTTGGTTTCTTCAAGCAGGTATCATATTAAAGCATATAGCATAGTCATATGTATTCGTTATACTTCCGCATTTTTTAGTCACAGTTTTGTATATCTTTTAACTTTTAGAGACCTTGACTGGTCGTTAACATGATAAAGTAGCGTTAGACCAATGTTAGACCATCTCCATCCATAATAATCCCTATAAGATTTTTAACTTTTTTTTGAATTAAAAAAAAAAAAAGTAAAAAAGAAAACATAAACCAATCGTGAGCCGCCACGTGTTGTGAACAGTGCATGAGACAGTTCTTAATTAGAAATTTTTAGAGACGGATTTTTAGGTAAAGTGGTGGGACCCACTACCTTTTTGAGTTAAAAACCCCTTAAAACTCTTTGATGGACATGCTCTTACATTGTTTGACAAGTACCTCTGCGTGTTTTGGTTCAGCCTGCCCAATTATTTCATAGGAAAAAAATATTTAGGTGTTGTTGTTGTGATACTGTGAATTTTAAAAATCATGATAAAGAGTAAAATATAAAGAACCATTCTTCCAAATAACACCATAGTTTGATACAATTACAAAATCAGAAAATACTCAACTTTTTGAATAACAAAATATTTCAAATTGAATTAAAAAATCATCACACCAATAACAAAAGATTTATATGGAATTATATAACTTTCACACCAATAACACAAGACTTTTTATGATTTTATAAATCATCTTACCAATAACAACATCATTTTGAAATTTTTCAATTTCTTATAAATCAATCACCCACTAACCCCTATATATATTAAAGAAAAAACATTTGTAATAAATGTGTTCACACATTAACTCACACGTGGCAGTCTTACAATTATTTAAAAAAATAGAATTTTGACTTGTGAGTGTCACAATCGTTTAAAAATTAATGTGTTCGCACACTAATATTTTTAACTCTAGTGTAGACAATTTAATGTATTTACACATTAATTTTTTTTAATCAACTCATTTTTAGTACATTTATTTTTAATCTTTGTATTAGTGAATTGAAGTTCTCTCTGTGCAACTACTAAATAATATCAACTAAAATGCTGGAATGAAACTGGTTTTAGAAATTAAAAGTTTCGTATACCTTGCCGAACTTAGCCATGGTTGAGGCTTTAGAAGCACATGAAGGCAAAAAATAATTGTGATTGGTTATGAATTAAGAAACTTAAAGTGAAAAGCACCACATATAAAGTCGGATCTTTAGATTAGTCAAGTATTGTTTTTCTTTACAGAGTTTCATATCAAACCAAGAATTAGAAAGAACATCAAATTGCTAGAAAAGTCAGAAATCATAAAAGTTTTAAAAGGAAAGCAAATTCGCGTTATCGATTGAAAACATAATTCAAGTGCAAAGTGAAGAGGTCAAAATTCAAAATATGTTGCTGTTAAACGCATCAATTGGCTAACGTTGGTAGATATAATAAAAACGCAAATCAATTATATGTCACACCTTTGAAGTTCGAGAGATATGGTCAATACACATTTATATATATATATATATATATTGACCTCATAAGCTAAAAGATATAGTGAGGTAAGCATCATTGGCAGTAATTCCTGGCAGACAGAGAAGGTCCACACACCACACTTCTCCATTGCCGCATCAATCTCAATGAATAATAGTGTCTTCACCACTGGAAATATTTGAGTTATTGTTATTTGAGCATTGAAAAGATAAATCATATAAAACTCCGTATGTTCATTATGCTTCAGCTTCACTGAAGAAAACATATCTAACGTGTTCCTTAAGTTCGATAGACTTTCTTGCAGCTTGGTTCAAGAATGTTTTTAACCTCTTCAAAATGGACCGACTCACTTTAACAGACCTACGTATTGGTTTTGAACTTTTAATCGGAGATGTAACTTCATGTTACAGTGAGTGTGTACTGTTATAGAGATGTAACTTGATGTTATTACAGCATATATTTTATAGAGATGTAACTTGATGTTATTACAGCATATGTTAATACTTGTAATTACTATTTCACAATTACATTAAACTTTAGAAGAGAACTGTTATAGTTTTCACGTAATTCTTATAAGCATTTAGATATGGTGTAATGTCTGTATCACATTCACGCTTATCTGTTCAAGAACTTGAGTCATGTGTTGTGAACGCAACACACTAAGCGCCTAAGTTGTTGCAAGAATGTAGTTGGGACATGCACATTGCATGACAAGACGACAGACAGATTGTGAGAGAGAGAGTGAAGCAAAACATCAACGCCGTTGTCGTTCAGCAACTACATTCTTGTGTTCCTTTTATATAAATAACATCTCATGAGCTTTCAGAACTTGTTTCTTAATCTGACAGCTCTCATATTCAGTCCCTTCGGTGCGTCACAGGCGCTTATAGAGGTATGTTCATGATTCTCAATCATCAACCTTAAGAGTCTGAGTTTGTTAAATTGATCTATTGTTATTAAACCGGAGTTTATACACATAAGAAGCTGTGCAAAATTTTATCTAACATTTGAGTTCCTTGATGTATAGCTTTCCGTCCATATATAATGTTCTTGACTCTGACAAATCTCCTGCAAAATGGCATGTATCTGATCATATTAGAAATGTATAGAGGATTTTAGTTAGATATTTCAAGCATATCCTCATGAGCATATAACATATGTATACACAAAATTTCATGATCATTTAGGCTTGTGATGTAAATGCAGAGACAAGTATTAATACATCCTCATGATCAGCGCTTATATGATGCTCTGCAGATTAAGGACTAAGAGATGAGGCCCAAAGCTGCTTCAGGGAAAGCAATAATAGTGTTGTGCCTCGCCAGCTTTCTTGCAGGCTCACTGTTCATGAGTCGATCTTTGAGTCGCTCATACGTGTCTGAAGAAGAGGATCAACATCTTGCAAAGGCATTTGTCCAAACGTTTAGAAGTTCAAAAGGACTGCGATGAACACAAGCGCGTAATAACCCCCTTCTCTACTTATCCTTATTAAGCTATTACATGATCAAATACCTGCTTATGCATGTACTCACTAATCACAATCTTTTTTTTTTCTCTTTTGGTGATCAGAAATTGATAGAAAGCAAATCAAGAGACATAATAGGAGAAGTATCAAAAACCCACCAAGCAGTAAAGTAATAGTCCAATCTATTTGTTATGGTTAAGACAGAGAATGTAACAACTCTAAAAATGTGTGTACGAAATGTGTAGAGCATTGGAGAGAACAATGTCAACATTGGAGCTGGAGTTAGCAGCAGGACGTACCAGCCATAGAAACAGTGAGTTCTGGAGTGAACAGAGTGCGAAAAACCAGAGTGTGCAGAAAGCGTTTGCAGTGATAGGCATCAACACAGCATTCAGCAGCAAGAAAAGACGAGACTCGGTGAGGCAGACATGGATGCCAACAGGAGAAAAGCTGAAGAAAATCGAGAAAGAGAAAGGGATTGTTGTAAGGTTGTGAAGTAAGCCAGATGAAGTATCTATGAAAAGAACCCAAAAAAAAACAGTCATCTAAAGTTTGTTGTTGTCAGGTTTGTGATAGGACACAGTGCAACACCAGGAGGAGTATTAGACAAAGGCATCGATGAAGAAGATTCGGAGCATAAAGACTTCTTGAGACTAAAAACACATTGAAGGGTATCACCAGCTCTCTACAAAGACAAGACTCTACTTCTCAACGGCAGCAGCAATATGGGACGCAGAGTTCTACGTGAAGGTAGACGACGATGTTCATGTCAACTTAGGAATGCTCGTTACAACACTTGCAAGATACCAATCAAGACCGAGGGTTTACATAGGATGCATGAAGTCCGGTCCGGTTCTTTCACAAAAGTAAGAATCTTTTATTAATTACTAACAAAACATATAACTAAAAATGTGGATGTCTGAAAAAATGTATATATAATAAAACCAGGGGAGTGAAGTACCACGAGCCAGAGTTCTGGAAGTTTGGAGAAGAAGGGAACAAGTACTTCAGGCATGCGACAGGACAGATCTACGCAATCTCAAAAGACTTAGCTGCGTACATCTCTACTAACCAGTGAGTGACATTTAATTAATCTTATAAAGTTCATGTTGTAGCCTATACGTCCAAGTAATGGGGTTTGTGTGGACTGGACGTAGGGGAATACTGCACAGGTACGCGAACGAGGACGTGTCGTTAGGAGCGTGGATGCTAGGGTTAGAGGTGGAGCATGTGGACGAGAGGTCCATGTGTTGCGGGACTCCACCTGATTGCCAGTGGAAAGCGCAGGCCGGGAACGTGTGTGCTGCCTCCTTCGATTGGTCATGCAGTGGGATTTGTAAGTCCGTTGATCGCATGACACGTGTGCACCGCGCTTGCGCGGAAGGAGACACCCCTCTCTCTAATTTTCGCTTCTTCTTCTGAGTTGGTTGCTCTGTCGAATGAAATAAAGGAGACGTTGCAAAACGTAATAAAAATGCTCTTTTTTCTTGGTGTGGAACAATTAGTCATGAACATTGACTTTATAGGTCTTTTAATTTTGTTCCTTTTTGGGGGTCAATGGATTTACATTTTCTTTCAGCAAGAAAAGAGATAAATATTTGTTTTATTTTAACAAGAAAGGAGATAATTTTGAATCGGTTGAATAATTAGGTGACAGAAACAGTTAGGATTAGATTTATCAGCGCTCTCTTAAGGTGGAGTTCTTAACATAATTTGACTTTTTTTTTGTTTTAAAAAAAAAAATTTGGCTAAGAGACGGTTTTAGGTTTTCTTAGTTAAAAGTTAAAAAACGTCTCTTAGAAAAGTTAAGAACCCTTGCTAAGAGACTTCCAATAAACATGAGCATGATTATTGGTAGGACATATTTTGGATTCCTTAACATTTTTTAATATTATTGTATGACTAAGAGAATGATTATTGCAAGAAACCCACTTGGGTTTCTTGTTTTTTTTTTCTTTTCCTTTTTTAAAGTGAATCAATCGCGAGTCGCCACGTGTCAGTGGGACCCGTGAACAGTGTAAGAAACCCATAAAAACCGGTTCTTAATTTATAGTTTTTATAACCGATTCTTACACTGTTCATGGGTCTCACGCCTTAAGAAACCCACTTAAGAAACCGCAATAATCATGCTCTAAGGACAAATTAAAGGGACTAAAGCAAATGTGTTGAATATTGTGGTAGGTCCTTAACATTGTCTCTTATTAGTTAATTAATTTTCATTATGATAAGTAATTAAATATTAAAGATATCTTTAAAATAAAACATATAGCATTAAAATTGACAACATAAAAAAATTAAAAAGTTGGTAAGAAAAAAAATATTTCATTACGACATTAAAATTGGAAATTTAGAAACATGAAACATACAAACATCATAAATAAAAACAAAGAAACATTTTATTGAATTAATAAAAACTTAAACATTATTATTTGGAATTTCTCACAAACAAACATTAACAAGTTCATTACATTACTACAACAACTCATTACGGCAAGTTCATTACATTAATACAACAACTCATTACATCTTTGCTAAGTCAGTCAGTGATCAGTTTCATGATCACGAGAGCCAAGATTCCGAAAACAAAACCAATAACACCAATAACCTTTTCAAGCCTTGCTTTCTTCTCACCTAACTCAGACATTTCCTTCTCTAAAGTAAGCAGTTTTTGGTCAGTGTAATTGAGAAGGAACTTTACATGTCCCAGTTTTGTCTCGTAGTCACTCGAAGAGGTTATACAATCAACCTTCTCTGCGAGCTGCCTATAATGTGTCTCCATGGCTCTCATCTCCTCCATAGCTGCAACATCCCACCATTTCCAAACATGGCACTCTCCATCGTCCCTATTCTCGCAAGTGAAGTATCTTCGGCCTGGATCATTTCTTGTGTAAGAGGTGTCAAGCAGAGGGTCACCACCGCAATAGCATCTCTTTGGGAATCCAAAGTCAACCTCAGGTTGAGGAGAGTACTGAAAGCTCTCTAACTGAGTGTACCTACTTTGAGCTTCATCCTCAAGTATAAGTGCTTCTGTCAAGCTCTTCCCACTCTTTGTGTTCCTATCGTAATAATCCTCTGATTGAGAAGGCTGCGTATAGCTATAATCTTGTCCCATTTTCCTTAATCTGCAAAATAATAAACGAAACAGTTAGAGAGCTTGGAATTTAAAGACATGAAACCAAACCAGAAGATATAATACAGAGCACTTAAAACAGAAGCAAACATTAAGAATATTCATCACATTAAAGATACTACAGAGTACTTAAACTTTACCGAAGCAAACATTAAGAACATTCATCACGTCAAAGATAATACAGAGTATTTAAAACATAATTTAAAGACTTAGTTCTAAAGTAGAAACATAGAAAGCCTCAAATGCTTAGAATAATTGGGCGAGTAGCTTGTTCTTGGCAACTTTTTCAGCCTCACTCAGTGGTTCTTTTTTTGGCAAGGAGAGTGTCCAGTATGGCCAGCTTAGACAGCTTCTCCTTCATCATGAGATCCTCCTTCTTCATTTCCCAAATGCTCATAAACTCAACAACAGACTTCCCTTGAGCATGATTCCTTTTAGCTTTAGCAGCCTTTACACCTTCAAGCCGAATGTCTTCATCACCAACAATGGTGCTTGAAGTTTGGGATGATGTTTCACCAGTTTTTCTCTTTGAACTCCTAGTAGGTTTAACAGTGTTAAGGCTGAGCCATTTCTGGTCATACCTCAACACACACCAGGCATGCTCAAGATTAAACCTCACTTGTAATTTGAGAGGAAGATTTCATGAGCCTTCTTCAGGACATCAGTGTCGTTCTGTCCACTGGAATGTTGTCTCTCAGCCGCTGCATATGACCACAAAACTTATTGGTGAGATCATTGATTTTGTGTCACCTCTGCTTACAATGGATATGCTCCCTCTTTTCACCACCGACCCTAGCATGAGGACTTGCATTATAGTACTCTTCAACTCGTTTCCAGAAGGTCCCTGACTTTTGTTCATTACCGACTATAACATCCTTAGATGTGTTTAGCCAAACACTGATCAATACCTCGTCATCTGCTGGGGTCCATTTTTTCCTTTCCCTACGCTCGAGGGGTGTGTCTTCAGGTGGAGTTGAAGCCTCAGATCGTTGAAAACTGAAAGGAGGCACTTCAGATGGTCCATAAGGAAAACTCTCATAAGGAAAGTTTGCTTGTCCAACACTTTCGTGTTGACTGTTAAGAAGTCCCATATAACCAGAGGAGTGGCTATATGGATTCCTTGAATCCATAGCAATAACAGAGAGGGGATTTTAGAATAGAAACTAGGATGATTTCTAGAATTAGGAAATAAGAGAGAAAGAAGATGATGGGGATTATCCGAAAGCTTTAAGGATGGTTGGTGTTTAGTAGGTAAAACGTATTAATGATTTATCTATAAACTACAACAGTCTTATCATGAGTTATAACACAATTATAAAGCTATCAACTTTCAAACAAATAGCCTTTAAAAGTGCATTAAACATAAATGGTCGTTTTAAACAAAATTCTTATTTGATGCAAACTAGATTATCAGATCAGTTTAGTTACTTTACACTAACAACATTATCAGTTTCTATTAAAGTCAAACTAAACCAAAGTAATGTCACAGAACAAACACTTAAATATAAAAGGGAAATTCATGATTGAAGTAAAACTAACTTGGTTTCAATTAACATGATTATCATTCTAGTTAAGTAAACCTAAGCCAAACTAATGTCAAAGAACAAACACTTAACAAAAGTTTTTAAGTTTAAGTGAATTACTTTGTCTTACGAAGAAATGGTTGTTCTTGTTACTTGTCGGGTTAAGCTGAGCCACAAGATTGTCACCTATTCACAGACTCTCCATCAAACCAAAGAACATTTGTCAGTTACATCAAATAAATCAACAAATAACAAACAATAAACGAAATAGTGTCACAATCAAATATGAGAACAAATATAAGTTTCATCAAGTCAATGGTTGAACACGTATTCTAATCCTTACTCTAATCACTCGAAAACGAATTCGATTTTATAGAGAACAAACACTTAACAAGTGCAAAAGATGTGAAAGAGGAAATCAAAGACGAAATCAGATTTTGAAAACCCTAACAACACGAAACTTGATCGTAATCGACACTAATTTTCTTTCAGAGATGACAACACGAAACACGATTTCAAAAAACTCCAAATCTAAAATTATTTTAGGGTTCCGATGACCTCGATCGAGAACGACAACATGCAAATCTAATATGGGTAAAGGTAGATCGACAACGACAACATGCAAGCTTTCTATACCTTCGAATCGGCGGTGGAAGGTACGAAGAGATGCCTGAGATGAGACAGCACCACCGAACGAAGAGATGCCTTGGATGAGACAGCACCACCGAACGAAGATCGATACAAAGAGATGCCAGAGATAAATCGCCGAGCCAGATGAATCGAGAATCACCGACCAGAAGGTTCAAAAATCGCCTTGGAGAGTGTCGGGTCTATCGCCTTCGAAAAATAGATCTCACAAACGAAATGAAATTGAACAAGTGACCCCTTTGCGGTTTACCCAACCAAAATCGTTCGGCCACTCGCACGACAACACGTGGCAACTAAGGACGCCACTGAAAATTCCTTAATTAAGGAACGTCCTCCGTTATTCTTCCCTTTTTCATTTATTATTGGCCAATAATATTACTAAGAGCCATGTTAAAGACACCGATAATGTTGGTCTAAGAGCATGTCCATAGGTAACAACCCCTTTGGGGTTTTTATTTTTTTTTCTTTTTTGATTAAAAGTTTTTTTTTGAAACAATCAATCGTGGACCGCCACGTGTCAGTGGGGCCCACAAAACAGTGCAAGAGACGGTTCTTAATTAGACATTTTTAGAAGCGGTTCTTATTGTTTATTAGGGGTTTTTAGGAGGAGTTCTTAACCAAAAATAGTGGTGGACCCCACCACTTTTCCTAAAAATCAGTTCCAAAAATCTCTAATTAAAAACTGACTGTTGCACTGTTTCGTGAGCCTTACTGACACGTGGCATATATGATTGCTTCGTTTTTAATTTTTTTTTAGTCAAAAGAAAAAAATTAAGAACCCCAAGTAAGGTTATAGGGATAAACATACTCTTTAGGAAAAGTGATGAGATCCATTACTATTTTTGGTTAAAAACCCCTAAGAACCCCCAATGGACATGGCCTAAGGCTTATTTAAGATCACTACTAGGTAACCGGCCCGCACCCTGTGCGGGCATGAACATATTAAGTTATGGGTTTAATAGTGGTTGGGTTTTGGGAGGCACATATTTTATATCATAAGATCACCGTATTTGGGGTAAAACAACGATACATGCAAAAGCTGGTACTCTATAATTTACATGGACGTGATGTAACAAAGTATCTTCAGTATCAAGGGTTGCAACATATTGTGTGTATGTATAATTGCAATATCATTAAAAATCCTAATATGTGTGTTTAAGATTTAATTTTATTACTCATCACTACCCATCTGAGAAATC
>CAJHQP010004472.1:0-54943 GCA_905132765.1 Moricandia arvensis | reverse complement strand
AGGTATTGCTTTAATTTGGACCCAAAACTTCATAAATTGCAAAAAAGTGATATTATGATATAAAGAAAAATTATAAATTTATAGATATAGATATAAAGAGAAATGATGATACAAATTTAAAAATTTGCATTTAAAGATATAAAAAAGTAACACACTATTAACCCGAACATAATAAAGACGCGGCAATAAAATAAAAAAAGTTACATGAACTATGATAAAAGCCAAACATCAATTCTAACACGTAAACAATTTAAAAAGCATTTACAATTACTACATCAAAGCTAAAAGAAAAAGAAAAACCGATGTAGAAAGAATATTTGGATATATTTGCGCCTATATCACACGTTATAAGTAAAATTAAACAGACACTAATATCATATGAATAAATAACCGTATATTTAAAAGCCTAAAATCATTCAAAAATCTTCATAACCCTTTGTCAAGAAAAAAAACAAAACAAAATACAATGTTCATAATATAAATATAAGATATCCCGCACGTAGCGCGGACTGACCCTAGTGGGATAATAAATAAACTTCTCTCCTTTGCAGTAAGCTTCTATTCTATTAACATAGAGTCCTAAATTTATCTACCATTGAAAGTTGTCATTAACTTTTGGACTATTTCAAGTTTGTTAGTGTATTACATAATTTATGAAGCATATCAAGTTAGTTAGATATTTACCTTATTAAATTTGTATTACCTTTTGTATTGTTTGGAAACATGAATAGCAGTTTAAAAAAAAAAATAATTGTTTGGAAACATAAATAGCAGTTTTAAAATATTTTTGGTTGAAACAAAGATAGTAGTGTTCTTTCGTTAATGTCTTTTTAGTAATTTTATTAACATAAGGCCCAAAATATTTCAATTGTATATACAAATTTATATAGAAAGTCTATAGATATATCATTAAATCAATAGTTAGGGCCAAAATATTTTAATGTGTATGATTAAACAAATTCATTTAAAAAAATAATCGTTAAGATAAATATGTAATATACATATACATTTATATATATATATATATATATATGTGTGTATATATATGTATATATATATATATATATTTCTCAGGTTGTTATAATAACTATATTTTATATTAACTACTTTAAATATGTTTCTTATTAATTTAAATATGTTATATACAAACATAAAAATTGTTGGTAACTTAGACAACCATATTAATTTGTTAGTTATACAAATTTTCTTATTTCAACATAAATATAAGACAATATATTAAATATATGATCCAGTTAAATATTACATAAATTTGTTTCTCTAATAAATCAAACAATATTACAATATGAACAACTTCAAACTTATACAAACATATATAAACAAACACAATTATATATTTTTTATATTACAACTTACGATAACACCCATGTGGGTGGTTAGACATGGTCATCTAAATACCTATCGAGCAAAATTCAGTTTTTCTGAATGTTGGGGTTTAAAATAATTTTACATCCGGATATTATGAATTTACGGATAATGTCGAGTACGATCATTCAAGGTCTGGATAGATTTGTAAAAACCTTAAAATATCTAAAAACCGTCGATTTACAAATCTCATTAAATAATATTTTAAAAAGGTAAAAATAAAAAACCGCGGTTTCCAAGCACGGGTCAAAATCTAATTTATTTTCTTATGGAGAGGATATTGTTTGCAATTCACTGATGTAGAGAGATAAAGAGCTCATTTACTTATGCCTCTCGCACCTAAAATTATCTCTTTGGATTAGGCGTGGAATTTATTATCCGGGATCCGGATTCGATCCGAGATCCGCTTCGAAAATAGAATATTTAGAGTGTACGGATCCGGATAGTAAAATCTTGGATCCGTATAAACCGGGTCCGGATCCGGATATCTTAATTTTTAGGTCTGGATCCGTGTTTTTAAAATTTATTAAATTTTATTTTATTGATAATTATATTTTATATATTAATATTTATATATAAAATAAACATTATAATATTATATATTAATTTTAGTTATATTATATGTCATATATATTTACAAATATTGTATATTTAGTTTATGTACTACTTCTAGAAATTTTGTATTTTTAAAATATTTTGAATTTAAAAAAAAAAAAATTTGGATCCGGATCCGAATCGGATACCTGCGGCCATCACAATATTTAGATGGATATCCAAATTCCGGATACCCAGAATCCAAGTATTAAAATTATGGAGCCGACGAATTTAGATCTAGATACTCTAAATTTCTCGGATATCCGGATCTGTCCCACTCCTATTTTAGATCCCATTGAAAAGGTTAAATAAGCGGCTAAGATTTAGAAAATTTTGGTTATGGATTTGATTTTGTAAGGAATGAGATATGTTAATTCTAGAAGTGATTTCAATGTCAGTGCACCAATAAAAAGCTACATTTTTATTTTTAAGTTTTACGATTTAGGATAGGGTAATTGTTTTAAATAGTTCTTTTTAATTTTTTTTGTCAAAATATAGTTTTAAAAATGATCGAAATAGTCCTTTTTATTTTGAAAATTTAATATGTATATTTTTTTAAAATTTTAAACCTCGATTCCAAAACCCACTTCATAACTCTAAATTATAAGTTTAGATTAGTTAATCCAGTGGATATAAATGTAAATTTACACTCTTTAATAAAACTTATTTTAATCATTGTTTCTTTAAAAATTATTTTGTGATAAAAAAATTTAGGTTTGTCCTAGGCATTTTTCTTTAGGATATATGGTTGGAAATTTTGAATTCGTATAACATAATAATTTGATACTATCACCACTTTTAATAAAAGTTACATATTACTTTACGCTTTATAAGTGAGAGGCTCGTAGAACTTTTTTACCTGAGTCTAAAAATTAAATTAATTATTTAGATATTTATTATATTTAAAATTATATTTAATTTCTACAATATAAATGGAGCTAATTTAGAATTCATCTAAGGGTGCCACGTCGGACTAATACTATATTTTATGTAATATTATATTTTAGCATATTATAGTTTTTGATTCAATGTATTGGTTTTACTTATTCCGGTTAAACCAAGCCTATATAAACGGCTCTTACATTGTAACAAAATAACAAGAAGAACAGAGAATACATTTTCTTCGAGTGTAACAAACTTTCTCGATTTCTTTACTTTCTCAAAGCTAATATGGTATCAGAGCGTTGAATCAAAGTTCAAAAATCTCGATTTACAGCTTTCGCTTCATCTTCAATCCATCTTCCGCTTCGATCTCAACTCACGATGGTCACTCTTCATCGTCCGTCGCGAAGATCAGCTTGTACCAGTGGATCAGCTGCAAAATCAGCTAATCCAGCTCGAGCGTCTTCATCAAACACCATTCCGGAGCAACCACATCCCGATCCACCTATTCCGGTGACAACATCGCTGAATCCACCACTGACGCAAGGTCCGACTCCTTTATTTCCGATTCCATCTTTTCCGACTATCAATACTTCGTCAGATTCACTCGATTTTGGAGGGATTCAGTATTCACCGTATTTTCTCACAAGCGGCGAGAATCCAGGAACATATTTGATCTCTGAGGTACTTAACAGATCTAACTATAATACTTGGAACATTGCGATGACCATAGCTCTTGATGTGAAGAATAATATTGCATTTGTATATGGTTCTTTGCCTACGCTTGGTGCATCACATCCACATAATAGAATTTGGTCAAGGTGTAACAGTATGGTTAAATCCTGGATCCTGAATTCTGTTACGAAGCCTATCTATGGAAGTATCTTGCAGTTCAATGATGCATCAGAGATATGGAAGGATTTGATAGCTCGGTTTCACATCACAAACTTGCCTTGTACATATCAGCTAACATAGCAAATATGGTCTCTTCAACAAGGCTCTTTGGATCTTTCTTCTAACTATACGAAACTCAAAACTCTATGGGATGATCTTGATGGAGCAGATAGTTTGAGAACTTGTCAGTCTTGTGAGTGTTGTCAAGACTACATGTAAGAAGACAGAGCATACGAAGGTCATTAAGTTCTTAGCTGGTCTCAATGACTCATATTCTAGTGCAAGAGGTCAGATCATCATGAAAAACACGTTCCGGATCTCTCAGAAGTATACAACTTTATGGATCAAGACTTCAATCAACGGAACATTGCTCCTCTACAGAATGTAAGCGCTTTTCAAGTCTCAAACAATGAAAACTTTAATGCTTTTGTGAATGAAACTTATACTCTGAAACAGTCAAGTCCAATATGTTCTCATTGTGGTTACAATGGTCATACCGTTGATAAATGCTACAAAATACATGGATATCCACCGGGTTTTAAACATAAAGAGAACTCCAATGACAAGTATTCTTCTACCGACAAACACACAACAATGGTTAAACCTGTTGTGGCTCAGATGGCGATCAATGATTCAATCCAAAATGAAGGTTCTCCTGCTATACTCAACACGCTTTCAAAGGATCAAATACAAGGAGTCATTTACTACTTTAATGCTCAGCTTCAACGGGTCATTCCTCGTTTGCTTCTACATCAACTGGAACCATTACCGCATTACCTGGTATGGCATTCTCTTCATCTACAATTGGTTTTGTTGGAGTTTTACGAGCAACATGTATTGTGTTATCCTCTGCTTCCGGGATAGTAGATAGTGGTGCCACACACCATGTATCTCATGATAGAAGCTTATTTGAAAACTTAACTGATTCTTTAAACAAGTCAGTTACTTTACCTACTAGACAGAACATCAACATCAAAGGCATTGGTCATATTAGATTGAATGAATACCTGTTGTTAAGCAATGTTCTGTATATTCCTGATTTCCGGTTGAACTTGCTCAGTATAAGTCAACTCACTAAGGATTTGGGATGTCGTGTGATGTTTGATCAAGACTCTTGCATGATACATGATCCTATCAGAGGATTGATGATTGGTCAGGGTGAGCAAATTTCAAATCTCTACATTTTGGATGGAGCATTGTGCACGGATTTTACAAGTATGCTGGTTTTTCCTTCTGTTAATGTCATTGTTGATTCATCCTTATGGCATAACAGACTAGGTCATCCGTCTATGGATAAGATAGATTTGATCACTCATGTACTTGGAATAAAGCAAAGAAATAAAGGATCTTTTCACTGCTCTATTTGTCCCTTGGCAAAACAAAAACATTTGCCTTATATTTCTCAAAACAACATTTGTTAAAGTGTGTTTGATCTCTTATATATGGATATATGGGGTTCGTTCTTTGTTTCTACATCGGAAGGATATCTTATTTTCTTACAATTTTGGATGATCATACGAGGGTCAGATGGATATATATACTACGTACAAAGTCAGAGGTGCTATATGTATTTCCAGACTTTCTGACAATGGTTGAGAGATAGTATAAAGCTCAAGTTAACAGAGTTCGGTCTGATAATGCTCCAGAGTTGCGGTTCACATCTTTCTACAGCAAGAAAGGGATAGTTGCATGTCATTCATGCCCTGAAATGCCTCAACAGAACTCAGTGGTTGAGAGGAAGCATCAACATAACCTCAACGTCGCTAGATACTTAATGTTTCAAGCTCACATACCTCTACATCATTGGGGAGATTGTGTCTTGACATAAGTCTTTCTCATCAACAGGATACAGACTCCACTCCTTAACAATATATCACCTTTTCAAGTCCTCACTAATACTCAACCAAATTACAAGGACTTGCGGGTATTTGGATGTCTTTTTTATCATTCAACATCCTCAAAGAATCGCCACAAGTTTCCACCAAGAGCAGGACCGTGTGTCTTCATTGGTTATCCAGCTGGATATAAGGTTTACAAGTTACTGGACTTGGAAAAACATAGCATTGTCATCTCAAGGAATGTTGTTTTTTCATGAAGATATCTTCCCATTCAAAAACAATGACAACGTGAAGCATGACTTCTTCTCTATCTTGAATCCTGCCAGTGTAGATAACTGTGATCATGCAGATATCAGACCTGCAGAGGAGAGGGAATCTCCAGTAGTTGTTCCTGATTCTCATGATACTGTAGATGTCATTCCTACGGTTGAGAGGCAATCTTCTGTAGTTGTAAATGACATTCTTCCACAATCTTCTACACCTGTAGAAACTGAAGATATGAGATCTAAAAAATGTCTAAATCTCCAGCATATCTCCATGATTACTATTGTAATTTGACAGAGACAGACATTCCTTATCCTATGGGTTCTTATGTGTCTCTTGACAAGCTATCAGAAGGATATCAAACATACATTTGTGCGATCATTTTACATTTGGAGCCTTCTGTAGAACCTAGAACAAGGATGTATATCAAAGGAATCGTTTCTTCTTCCAAACAAGATTGTTTTATTAGAAATCTCTTAAGCAGAGAACACTTGTTTCTGTTATAATCAGAATTACACGCCTTCACACACACGTGAATCGTCAATGACCAATCTCTAATCTTCTAAACAATCGATCTAAAGAACTCACACGTTCTATCTCTCTTTCTCACAAACTTTGCAGACACGTTTTTTAGATATCCCAAAGCATAAAAAAACACAAAATAACTTCTAAAACTCTTTATATAGTTCATAGAGTTCCTAATCCTAGTTGTATTTTAGATAAACTCAAAACCCACTTGATTTATCCTTATCTTTAAATTCCTTGACGTAATCTCCTTATTTTGTTGTTATCTTCAGCTTACAACCATCAAACTTGCCACGTCATCACAACAAGAAACACGTTCCCGCCAACTCTTCGAAACGCAACGCTTAAGTGTTGAGTTGCACCTTTGTGTTCAACCTCAAAACCCTGCTTTGACAAACCTGGTCTCAACAATCTCCCCCTTTTTATGTGAGTATGTCAACCAAGCCACTTGCCCTCCTAGCCAACAAAAGAACCAATACTAATCAACGATTCCAGCCATTGTTGTGCTCTTCTTCAGATGTTGTGCTCCTCCTCAAATGTCGTGCTCCCCCTCACTTACTACATATCCTTCAGACTTCTCCCCCTGCTTGTGTGCATACTTACATAAAAGCATAGACCAGACCAGAGTACCTCTTTCAAACGTGATGTGGTTTCTTAACCAGCATGCTTCCATCTATTTCTGTTGAAGCTTCATAAGTGGTACTCCTGAGAGTTGAAGACTGCAGAGATGCACTCTTGACTACATTGTTATGGAACTCTTCTTCACAGACATTCTTGATATGTGCACTACGTTTTTCCTCGTTGAACAAATCACAAGCAAACAATAAAGACTTTGAGTTTTCCCCTTCTTCACCATTCTCAAACATGACTTTTTCCTTACTTTTCTGGACTTGTTCCAACTGATTTGAGTTGCAAATTACTTCAAAATCATCTTCACTACTGTGTTTGTCATCCTTTGAATACAAAACAGATTTAGCTATCCAAACTTTTCCATAGTACCTTGGTTCAATGAAGCAATTGTTTTGTTTCCAAGCTTGTCTAATATTGTTAATACGTTCATAACAATATCTTGAAATATGTCCTCTTTGGCCACACGAGTAACACACTCTTCTGAACCTCGGATTCTTAACAGTTTCAACCACTTTGTCTGTTTTGGTGCTTGTTGAACCTTATTTCGAGCTTTGACAACAACACGCGGTTTTGCACATACAGAGTTAACAACTTTGTTTGTTTGTGTTGCAAGTTGCCCATCTCTTTTTGTTTCAGCAGCAAGAATAGGCTCAGCACGAATAGACTCAACACGAACAGGCTCAGCACGAACAAAATTTGTCAATCCTTTCGAACTTTTAGTATTGATTACCTGATTTGTTACTCTGTTTTCTTTGTATCCAATCCCCCAGTAAACTTTTGCAGGTTGTCCCATTGTCAAGATTGAGTCCAAGTTTTTTTTTCCCGTGTTCAACATCTTGATTCTTTTGTGGTTGTCTCTTAAACTATGTTCAAGACTTCCGTTATTTTCTTCTTCCTGCGACAAAAGTTATGACAATCTATTTATCTTTTCTTCTAGCTCAAGTATATTATTCTGTTCTGCTTCTCTGTTCTTGTGCAATAACCTATCCGACCTTGAACAAATCAGCGTTTCAAGCTTTGATGTCACAGGGTTTTCCCTCTCCATTATATTAATTTGAGCTTCTAGCATCGCCTTATTCTTGAGCAATTTCAGATTCTCATTGCTTAGTTCGACCCAATTGTCATAGAGCTTGCGATATTCCACCTTTGGATCTATATCTTCTTCATCATCATCAGAATCAGAATCTGAGTTGTTCACATCCTTTTTGCTAATTAGTGAAACCATATTGAGTATCCCATCTTCATTAGCCTCTTCATCAGAGTCAGTGTCACTGAAACTTAATAAAGCTCTGTCATCTCTCTTCTGAAGATTGGGACATTCTGTTTAATGTGTCCACATCCCTTACATTCACTACATTTAAGCTCTGTGCGTTTGTTAAGATGACAATCTGATTTGTAGTGTCAAATCCTTTCACATTCATAGCATTGAATATCACTTCTCCTACTTGTTTGATTTCTGCCACGATGTGAATTAAAGCTTCTTCCTTGGCCACTCTCAAATCGCCTTAGTGTCTCTTTAAAGTTCCGAGCCAGCAAACTAATACTATCCTCAATTTTCTGATTCAGACTTTTGTGTAATGCTTGTAACTGATTTGTTTCCTTCTTGACAGTGAAAGCAATATCTTTAACCTCTTTAGGTTGATTAATAGGTGACTCCATCTCCTCAGCTTTGAGAATACCAACAAGTTGTGAAAATTTCATCTCATCAGTGTTCATACTCACTTTCAGTAAAGCCTTGTAGGATGAAAACTTCTCAGGTAAACACTGAATCAATTTCGTAACTAGCTTCTTTTCCTTGTAACTCTTTCCTAAAACAGAAGCTTCATTAGCAATGGAACTCAGTTTTGAGCTGAAACTTGTAACTGATTCATCAGCAGACATACGTAGATTCTCAAATTGAGAAGCTAAGTAATCCAATCTTGTTCTCTTAACATCATCAATTCTTTCATAGTAATCAACCAATGTATCCCATGTCTCTTTAGCTGATACACAACCCTGAACAAGCTTAAATTGATCTGAATCAATAGCATTGAAGATTTCAGAAATTGCTTTAGAGTTGAATCTGGATCCTAACTTTTCAGCAGCTGTCCACTTATCCTTCGGTTTAGGCTCTAGTTCACCATCGGCAGTCTTGAATGTAGGTTTTGTCCAACCAAGTTCTACAGCTGACCAGACATCTTCGTCAATCCCTTTGATTTGTTGTCTCATTTGAACTTTCCAGTGCCCAAAGTTATTCTCGTCTAGCATTAGAGTTCTTTGAAGAACCAGTAGCTCCTTTGATGAATCCATGTTCGTCACAGAATCTCAACCTGTGTATAGATTAACTAATCTAGGAGGTGACCCGCTCTGATATCAATTGTAGAACCTAGAACAAGGATGTATATCAAAGGAATCGTTTCTTCTTCCAAACAAGATTGTTTTATTAGAAATCTCTTAAACAGAGAACACATGTTTCTGTTTAATCAGAATTACACGCATTCACACACATGTGAATCGTTACTGACCAATTTATAATCTTCTAAACAATCGATCTAAAGAACTCACATGTTCTATCTCTCTTTCTCACAAACTTTGCAGACACGTTTTTTAGATATCCCAAAGCATAAAAACACAAAACAACTTCTAAAACTCTTTATATAGTTCATAGAGTTTCTAATCCTAGTTGTATTTTAGATAAACTCAAAGCCCACTTGATTTATCCTTATCTTTAAATTCCTTGACGTAATCTCCTTATTTTGTTGTTATCTTCAGCTTACAACCGTCAAACTTTCCACGTCATCACGACAAGAAACACATTCCCGCAAACTCTTCAAAACTCAAGGCTTAAGTGTTGAGTTGCACCTTTGTGTTCAACCTCAAAATCCTGCTTTGACAAATCTGGTCTCAACACCTTCTTCTTTCACTCAAGCCAAGAAATTTGATGAATGACGTAAGTCATGAATGAAGAGCTACTGGCAACACACACATGGGATATTGTCTCTCTACCTTCAGACAAGCATGCCATCGGATGAAAATGGGTCTATAAGGTAAAACTTAATGCTGATGGCACTTTAGAGAGATACAAAGAAAGGTTGGTCGCCAAAGGGTACACACAACAGGAAGGTATTAATTTTGTGGACACTTTTTCACCCGTAGCCAAAATGATCGCAGTCAAGACACTCCTTGTTGTTGCTGCTGCTAGGAAATGGACTCTGGCACAGCTGGACATTTTGAATCTGTTTCTTAATGGCGACCTTACCGAAGAGATTTACATGAAGCTCCCTCCTAGTTATACTCCTAAACCTGGATTTGATTTACCTCCTAACGCAGTCTGCAAACTTAACAAGTCCTTATACGGTTTGAAACAAGCGTTTAGACAATGGTTCTTGAAGTTCAGCTTGACCCTGCTTTCTCTTGGTTTTCAAAAGTCTCATTCAGATCACACTTTATTCATTAAGAGAATCCAGAGATGCTATGTTGCATTACTTGTTTACGTCGATGACATCATTATAGCTTCAAATAATGATGAAGATGTTATGTTTTTCAAAGACTCATTGGTTACACACTTCAAGCTTCGTGATCTTGGTACACTCCGTTACTTCTTGGGACTAGAAATTTCTCATACTGCAGTATCTCAGTAACTCAGAGAATATATAATTTGGAATTAGTGGTAGACACTGGGTTTCTTGCCTGTAAAACCTCTAGTATTCCAATGGAACCAAGCAATGCATTACGTCAAGACAGCCCTGAACCAACACTGGAAGATCCTCTCCAATATCGACGCTTGGTAGGCAAAATGATGTATCTCACTATCACGTTTTCTGTTAACAAGCTTTGTCAATATTTCTCGGCTCCTAAGAACTCCCATTTTCAGGCCGCCTACAAAGTATTACATTACTTGAAAGGAACGATTGGCATGGATTTATTTTACTCTGCTACAACTGATCTTGTTCTTAAAGCCTTTACAGATGCTGACTGGGGGGCATGTAAAGACACACGACGTTCCACGACAGGCTATTGTATGTTCCTTCGATAATCTTTGATTGCTTGGAAGTCCAAGAAACAGAACACTATTTCACATTCTTCTGCGGAATCTGAATACAGAGCAATGGTCATGGCGTCCGTGAGATACAATGGTTGGTCAACATGCTTCAGGAGTTTGATGTACCATAACTACCTCTTGTGGCATTCTTCTGTGATTCTACTGCTGCTATTCACATAGCAAACAATGATGTCTTTCACGAGAGAACTAAACACTTGGAGTCAGATTTCCATAAAGTTCGAGATATGATCACGGCTGGTTTGATAAAAATGTTACATGTGACTACAAGCAATCAGATAGCACATATTTTTACTAAACCTCTCCAACCAGTACTGTTTCATTCTCTTGTTAGCAAGATGAGACTCATTTCAATCTCGTGCCATCTTGAGAGGGGCTATTAGAGTATAAAATCGATGTTTTTGGTTCAATGTATTGGTTTCACTTATTCCGGTTAAACCAAGCCTATATAAACGGCTCTTACGTTGTAACATAATAAGAAGAAGAATAAAGAATACTTTTTTCTTCGAGTGTAATAAACTTTCTCGGTTTATTTACTTTCTCAAAGCTAATGCACCCAATCGTTACTGCAATAAAATAAAACCAATCAACTCTTCCAATTCCCACACCTAAATACTTTATATATGGCTCTCTTTATGGTGCTCTCATTCACTGAGAACCTAGCTTCATCAGTTTGTTACTCATGCCAAATCCTTTTTCATTGGGCCAAGCTCTCATACATTTATCCTTTTGCTTTTTTTTAGTCTACAATCTTCGTCAAGGTAGTTTGGTTTCATTTTTCCTGATTTTATCTCTAAATCCTCTATATTTTGTGACTCCTTCTCACCTTCAAAGTTCTTTGTAACTTAGCTTCTTCATCTTCAAAGATAAAAGGTATACCGACGTTAATTTTGTATGGATAAATAAGTTGGAAAAGTTGCTGGTGACACGTGGAAATTCTTGACAGAGGGTATATGTTCTCTCAACACTTACCCATAGTTTTGTTATTAGCTTAATATCTCAATTTTCATGACGAATTGTATAATATTTGTGTTTCACAATAATTCAGGAGAAATAACCTCATGTTTTTTTTTAAATTTCTATTTCAAAATACTCTCTGGGGATTTCAGCTCAAAACATCTCTGATCACAGGCGATCATCATACAAAAAATGGCTGCAATACAAGCCTACTAGTTATCAAACTTAAGGAACCAGGTTGATGAATATGTAACAGTAGATGGAAGGTTCTTTTCTCCCTCGATAGAGTATCCAATTTAGCCCGAAGAGTTTGTTGAATCTCAGTAATCAGCGAAGCTTCTGGACGAGAAGTTTGAGTATGCCATTTAGAGTTCCTTTCTTTCCAGATCGTATACAAGGATACTTGGAAGGCGATTTTCAAGATATGGTTGACGAAAGAGCGTACTCGTCCATTGATTGTACAACGAGATTGAAAAAGTTTATTTCGTTGAGGGAATTGTGTTTCAGCTTTTGGCACTAAACAAGAACGGCGAACAACCAAAAGATGTCCTGTGTTGGGATATAGTTCTTCTTCCTCATTAGTTTGTTCTTCATCGTATATGGGGTCGTCGTCTGGTTGTGCTTCCTCGATGAGTAACCCTCGGCGGTTTCGTGAAGGACATGCCGATTGCCTATGGCCGGTTTCACCACACGAGTAACATCGAAAGCATGTTGGGCGACTTTGTTGATTAGTGTTGAGAGGGCCGATTTTTGTTTCTGTTTTTGTGGGAGTCGTCTCGCTAGGAAGAGGTTGAAGTGAGGCTGAGGTTTGCCTATTCTGTCGAGTGGTACCCCAATATGGGAAACCATTCCGAGCTTGGGCTTCAACCGTCATGGCTTGTTGATGAGCTTCTGAGATTGATTGTGGGCGGAACAAATTAAGAGTGAATTATATTTGTTGGCGTAGACCTCCGATAGATCGCATGGTTAGTTGTTCTTCCGTGTCACGAACCTCGACGCGGTTGATCATCTTAAAAAATCTGTTGGATATTCATCGACGGTACGAGTTCCTTGCCGTAAGTTTTGAAATCTCTGGAACATCAACTGATCATAGTTATAGGGTAACAAGTTCTTGCGCATATCTCTTTTAAGTTTATACCATGATAGGATCTTTGTCTTACCCAAACGAAATCGAGTTGTCTTGACTTGCGACCACCAAGCCGTTGCTCGATCACGAAATCTGATGGCTATAAGTGGTACACATTGATCGTGCTGAATTTGCTTGAATTCGAGGATTTCTTCCACGGTTACGAACCAATCCAAGAGTTCTTCGGCCACAGTAGTACCATGAAACTCGGGGAAGACGAGGTTGAAGATAGATTTACATGCTGAATTGTTGTTGTCTTCGTCCGAGTCTGAGGCGAAGTCGTTGAGACGTTGGTGGTTATGGCAGAGTGGAGCAAAGGGGTTGGAATCATTATTTGAGGCGTCGGAGTTGGTGAACTGGTCGGGTCGGCGATGGCAGTGTCTAGGGTTTGATCGTTGAGTTGTGAGTGCAGCAACCGCGGCGGTGAGGTCTGCGCTTTGTTGTTGAAGATCGTGGATAGATTGTTGAGTAGCTGGGATATCGTCATAAACGGGTTGTTGAGAACGAGTTTATAGAACCATCATATAAGGTTAGTTGGATTCGGAGCAAAGAAAAGCTCTGATACCAACCTGGCGAAGCGTACGACTTAGGGTGAACAGTCGATCAAGAACTTTGAGGTTTGTAGAGAAATGTGCTTCTTGCAATCAAAAGTTTCTTGCGATAGCTTTTTGAGACCAACTTCTTGTTAGATGAATTGAATCGAATCTTTCAAGCCAATAAGCAAAGCTTAGTTTTATAAATCAAAAGTGTGTCTAGAACAAGATGTCTAGACTCGTTTATATGAACCTATTTTCATCGACAAACCCTAATGAGAAAAGAAAACTTAAGACTAAAGTAAAAAGGAAAAACTCGTCCAAAAGAAATATATCAAAAACAAAACATCATTATCCGAATTGTTTGAATCAGTCGGCCACACTTGTTGGTGCCAAAGAAGAGAGTGCTGCTGCATCAGTTGTGGATTTTAGGGGGAAGGTCCAAAGGAAGATGAGGATTGACAAATCAGTACTAGAGGTTAATTTGAAGATCACGCTGAGAATGAAAGAGGGATAAGTAATAGATTCTTTTTTCGCATCATTGTATAATAAAGAGCTTTGTTTTTGTTTTGTTGTGTTGTGTATAATCAAGCGTAGGAGTAGGATTGTGACTACGATGTTGAAGTTTGTATAATTAGTATAGATGGCTGCAAAGTATCTCTGTCTGTTAATCCTATCTTAAATGTTTGTGGGGCTGATTAAAAGAGGGCTGAACAAGGTGCAAGAGCAAAAGACTACACGTTACACAAAGCTCTTGAAGTTAAGGACATTGCGGCTGAGAAAGATCAGAGAAATTCTGAGTATTTAACCGAGAAAAGAAAGAAACGAGAAACATTAACCGCATATAGACGGTAACAGTGACGGGAAAGGCAAAAGACTACAAACTTAAAAGGTAAATATACCATAAATATATTGTTTATATTTTATTGGTAATTTTATTTGATACTTTCAATAACTTGAACCTCAGTTACATCAAATATTTTTAGAAGTTCTTTGCATGATCATAACTTCAATCTTAAAATCCCAACTATATCAACATTTATGACATAAAACATTTCATTTTCATTTATTTACTTTTGTCTTTGTATGCTCTTGTTTATTTATTTACATAATATATGTATTGTGATTTTTTTTTTGAAAGAATGTTAAATTTATTCAAACAAAAAACCTTTTGTACAATGAATGTAACTTCAGAGCTTATTGTTCATAATTATAATTAAAAAGAACCCAAAAACAGAAGTTTCTTCTCCTTTATCTTGTAGCCAACCAAATTATCATAGCACCATCATATTTGTGTTTTCCCATCATACGTATGGAAGAGATACGATTTCTGATAACTTTTTCCACAAGTTGAATCATTTTTGTCGCAGAAACTGGAGCTTCCCCATGGTTCCTGCGATTGCGTTCCCGCCAAAGAGAATGCAATATCGCTTGGAAAGCATACCGGTAAAGGAAGAGATGGATTTTTCCCAGTTGATGATCCATTAATAGTTGAATAACTTCACTCCATTGATTTGTGTAATGAGGAACTAGTCCCTGTGTGAGTCCTCTCCACACTTCCTCTGAGTATTGGCACTGAAAAAATAAATGATCCCTCGTTTCTAGCTGAGCATTGCAGACCAAGCAGGCGCCAGAAGCTTGTGGGTTCCAGTTTTGAATCTTGTTACCAGTTGCCAGCCGATCGTGTAATACCAGCCACGACATGAACGCATATTTCGGTGTGTTATATGAGAACCAGATCCCATGACTCCATTCAACTTTATCATATGTGGCTCGCAACAGCTGCCATGTCTCCTGGAAGTTAAAACTTGATTTATAATTCTCATCCTTTTGGCGCCAAAATTTAATATCATAACCCTGCAACAATCCTCTGTCCTTAATTCTCTGTATCTCCACCTCAATGTTATTAAAAACCTCCACTCGATGACGCCTTTTCCTGTGAGTATGGATAACCGACTCAACTGTAGCTTCAAGATGAATACCCAGATCAATGCAACCTCCTCTTCCCACCAAATCAATCAAAGGTCCATATGGAGTCCAAATGTCATACCAGAAGGACGTCGTTTTTCCATTTTGAATGGTCACCCGTGAGAATGTTGTCGCCAAAGGTCTGTATTTTAGTAGTTTCTTCCAGGTCCAGGATCCAAGTGTACAAGTATCCAGCACAGACCAAAATGAGCCTTTCCTGATTAGATATCTATTTACCCATTGAACCCACAAAGAATTTGATGAGATGATTTTCCAGATTAGCTTGAGACATGACACTGTGTTCACTTCTGAAATTGATTTTAATCCCAGACCACCTTCATTCTTTGGTTTGCAGATATCTTTCCATGCTATTTTTGCTTTCTTTTTATTCAGATCAGGACCAGACCAGAGAAATGCAGAACAAAGACTCTCGATCTCTTGAATGCATTTTTTCGGTAACTTGAAAGCTGAAATCCAGAAATTGGTGAGGCTGTGAATGACCGATCCAATCAATTGTAGTCTCCCAGCAAAAGAAAGGAATCTCGTGTTCCATGATGTCATTCGAGCTCTGATTTTTTCAATCAATGGAGTGTAGTCACTGACTGTCATTCGTTTTGTCAATAGCGGAAGTCCAAGGTATCGAACTGGGAGAGAGCCTGAAGCGAAGGAGAACTGGTTGAGAATTGATTGTCGATCAGATTCCCGAACTCCAGCAACAAACAAAGTAGATTTTTCCATACTTATACAAAGTCCCGACACTGCTGCGAACTGTGTAAAAGTCTTCAGGATGCCTTCAACTGATCTCTGCTGTCCATCGGAGAACACAAGCATGTCATCAGCGAAACATAGATGTGTCAGTCTCAGTCCTTGGCAGTAGGGATGATAACCAAATTTATGTTCCAGCGCAGATTTATCAAGCATACAAGATAGAACATTCATACAAATGACAAACAAATATGGGGATAAGGAGCAGCCTTGTCTCAGTCCTCTTTTGCTATTAAAATATCCAGCAAGCTCTCCATTAACCTGGACCGAGAAAGAAGCCAGCGTGACACACTTTTCGATCCAAGTTATGTATTTGATCGGGAAACCAAGAGCTGATAGTGTTGCAAGTAGAAATGGCCACTGAACCGTGTCAAAGGCTTTTGAGATATCTATCTTCAAAGCATATCTCCCTGAAACTGATTCCTTATGATAGTTTTTCACTAGCTCGGACGCTAATAAGAAATTCTCCATCAACAATCGATCTTTCACAAAAGCTGACTGGTTTGTGGATATGAACTTGGGGAGTACCTTTTTTAGTCGATTTTCCAGTAGCTTTGAAATGATCTTGTATAGCACATTGCAGCAAGAGATGGGTCTGTAGTCTCGTATATGCTTAGCCTCTGCTTTCTTCGGAATCAGAGCCAGGATTGTGGAGTTCACTCCTTTAGGTAAAAAACCTGTGTCAAAAAGGATCTGATGGCAACTACAAAGTCTTTACTTATCACTGGCCATGCAGCTTTGTAAAACTCATATGAATATCCATCTGGCCCGGGAGCCTTGTTGCTTGCCATTTTGAAAAGTACTTTTCGTATCTCCTCCTCTGTGACCTCGGCTGTAAGCATAGTTTGGTCTGCAATCTCACATTCAAAATTAAATAGTTCCTTAAGCTCAGTAATTGATGTACCTTGGTAATCAAGCGGTTGATGACCCAGAAACTCTTTAAAATACTTCACGGCCTCTTCTTTGATCTCATCCTGCGACTCTGCCATAGACCCATTGTGACACCCCCGATCTGGTCTAAGTATAAGTTGACTCGACCAGCCGTGCAACAATCAAACAAGAACATGCACAACCGATCACAAGTAACTTAAACCAAACCGAGAAGTCACAATGTATAGATAAATGATTAACCCGAAGTTCCTAGAATAAATCTAGGTACCGAAGGCCAATCATCTAAGTACACATATCCTATTAGGTACGACTCAAGGCTTTACAACCCGACCGAGTAATACCCAATAGTTGGTTCGTCCGGACAAGGACTAATATCATATGGAACCCGTACGTTAAAAACATTCTTTATAAATTATATATTTATTCATTGAAAAGCATCTTACACAAATGTTATAGATTAACCTCGAGGTTTTCGGAAAATAAGGTTTATACATAAGATATAACAAAACGGCTTTGCAAGGATAATAAAACTATCGCTGGCTAATGCTGTTCCTTCCCGTCCTAAGTAAGGGCTCCCGCATATTGGTTACCTGCATCACAAATGAGTCATGAGTAACTAGTTTACTCAGTGAGTCTAATCCCACACCCCAACAAAAATTAGTAACCCGAGCAAGAACTCCATTTGAATGCAGAGGAAATATATTCCTTAATTATTATATATAAGGCCTATCTTTTATCGATGTGAATCCTATCTTAAACATCACCTCCACAATCCCCGCCATTCACTCATACTTATAATATATATATATATATATATATATATATATGCTAAACCCGGAAAACCACCAAGGCTAACCGAGCCTAGCGGGGAAAATAAGTATAACCATTATCTCCATCAGATATTCCAAGATCGAACATCTAATGCTGCATGCAGTTACACGGCCTCCAGGGTGCGACCCCATCATCGTGTCTTTGTGACCTTGTTCCATATCGCAGGACCAATCCACGGTAATGCGGGAACTTTAGGGAGAGTGAATATGATAAGACTTCACATGATTCATACTTATATACTTAGTAATATACTTATATATTAGTACTTGAGAACAAGTACTAAGGCTCGGGATAAACCTTAAAGAATAGAGAATAATATTTATTAAGTATTTATACTAAGTAGACACTTCACAATTTATTATTGTTCAAGACATTAACTTATCAATCAACCATAATAAGTAATTCACTCAAGCAATACTCATTCATAACTCATGAATTATCTATCTAGACTCACCTTTGTTTATATGAGATTGGCTAAGGAAGACTAAACTCGAGCTCAACTAATGACACTCCACTTCACTTCTGATTCAGAACGTCCACAAGGTAGGATCCGATTGATCCCGCCACTGACCTCGACCACTGACCCTAATTCGCCATGGTTGGATGGTCTTAAACGGTTCTCCTCTCCAAGGTATACCAGCGGCTTCTGATCCTTCTCACTAAAACAAACTGAGCTAGGTGGTGGAGGAATTTCGTTCTGGTTTCTTATTGATCTTTCTCTTGGTTTCTCTTTCTTTCTCTCTGAAATTTTACACTGAATTTTCTGTCTGATTTTCTCTTCTCTCTCTCTCTGATTTTTCTTTGTTTCTCTCAGGTTTATGCACGACCAGAATGAGGAAGAAGAGGTTAAAAAGATGTGAGAGCTGCTTCTGATGACTAAACCACAGGGACAGCAACTTGAGCTCTCAGCCACATGGCGAGCTGTTTCATCTTTTCTGTCCAATGAAGTAACCAAGCAGCTGAACTTTTCCTTCCCAAGAAGAAAGCTGCAAGCAGGTAAGCAAGTAGCTTGTGACTTGAACATGACTTACTTATTAACCAAGCAGGCAGGTAGCTTGTGACTGTCATGTGCCTTTTATGGAGAAAGCAGGCAGGCAAGGTGGTGAGTTACCAAGGACCATTTATAAGAAATTATAAGAAGCTGGTCGATAATTTTCGGACAGTTTCTGATAAATATTTTCTCGACCTTTAAATCTCGTCCTACTTTAACTAAACTCGTCCAGCTTAAATAAAATTCGACCAATATAATTAATACTCAACCAGAACTATCAAGGGAAGTCCTTTCGACCATATGACAGTCCCGTTGAGACATTAATTCATCGGATCGATTTTATTTTTAAATCTGATCGACCAACTCTGAACTGGTTGAACGGAATTTTTCTCGACCAAAAATTCATTGGTTCGTGAGGGTTATTACATTCTTCCCCCCTCAAAAGAATTCGTCCCCGAATTCTCAAAACTTACAAGTGGACACTTTACTGGACATCTGAGGTATCTGAAAAGAGTTCTGGGTAATCAGCTCTGAACTTATCTTCATCCTCCCATGTGACTACATCTTTCTATCGCTTGCCCCAAAATATTTGAGCTCTAGAAATCCATCTGCTCTTCAATCTTCGTATATGACGCTCGTCTATCCACAAAGGACTTTCAGGATAAGTGAGGTTGGGTTGCAGATTCTCTGCTTGTTGTGGGTTGACAATATTCAGATCCAGAATATGCTTACACAACATCGATACATGAAATACCGGGTGCATAGGCATATCGGTGGAAGTTCAAGTCGGTAGGCTTCTTTTCTAACTCTAGCAGCAATTCTGTACGGACCAATGTATCGGGTTGCCAATTTTCCAACTTTCCCAAACCGATCCTTTCCTTTCTAGGTAGCTATTTCCAAGAAGACTAGATCATTCACTGCAAAGATGACTTCTCTTATATTGCGGTTAGCATACTTCTTCTGACGGCCTTAGGCTTTCTTCATATTTTCTTGAATTATCCTTACTTTCTCTGCAGCCTCATCTACTATTTCTGGACCAAGGATTCTTCGTTCACCAACTTCGGTCAAACACACTGGTGTTCTACAAGGTCGACCATACAGAGCTTCGTATGGTGACATACTGATACTTGACTGCCAACAATTTCTAACTCTGATAATCAATTCATTACTGCAACATAACTCTCGTCAACTGCAGCTTACATACTTCTTTTCACATCCTCAAGTCTCTTAATACCATCACTCGTGAAATCTTTCTATCTACCTTTCTCCCATATAAACAACATGCATATGTGGAACGTTAGGTGATGTGCCATACTGAAAGTAACATCTCGGGTCTGGTCAATGTCAACTTGATTAACCGTGCAACAATCAAACAAGAACATGCACGATCAATCACGCTAACATGATCCAAACCAAGGGTGCTACTCTCAAATACACACACTCACCCATTCCAAGGATTATCTTCCTTACAATCTTTGGTACACTTCTGCTCATCTGATATTCTTCAAAAACTTCTGAACCACTCAAATCTTTCTTACATTTCTCATGTCCAAGTCTGGTTCTATTGCTTTCTGATTTCCTTCTTCTATCTAGCAACTGAGGATTCAACATGTTCGTCTATACCAAGCTTAATTCACCAACTGAGTACTCTTGTACTAAGACTTCGTAATTTCTGTATTGATACATCTTGGTGCTTCCAGGATGAATGCATAAGAGAGAATGGTGTGCAGTCCTTAGAATTTCTTCTCAAAGTCCTTCTCCTTTTGGAACGGTTACCCGACCATTGAGTAAAAAGGTTCCATCATTGGAAACTTGATATCCTCCAAAATTACTTTCATTCAGCTCTTCTCAAATCTTCCTTAGGTTCTCGTTTCTCATTTATGCTTCTCGGATACAAGCAAGTAAACTAACTTGGCTCACTGCTTGTAATCCTAAAGGTTCTCCTTCCTGTCCTTCCAAGGCAGCCAAACTAATAATCTTGAACTCTGCTTCAAGATTATGAAGTTCCTTTTCAATATCCACCTCAACTTTCCTTCGGCTAAAAGCATGAGCAACAACATTTGCTTTTCCTGAATAGTATAGGATTTGGATGTCGTAGTCAGTTACATACTCCATCCATCGCCTTTGCCTTAGGTTCAATTCAGGTTGAGTGAAAAGATACTTAAGGTTTTTATGGTTGGTGAACACTTGGATCTTCTCTCCATATAGATATGATCGCCAAATCCGAAGAGCAAATACTGTTGTGGCCATTACCAGGTCATGCGTTGGGACAGTTTACTTAATGCTTTCTTAGTTGTCTTCATGCATAGGCGATTACCTTATCGTCCTACATCAGTACACGACCTAATCCAACATGAGATGCATCTGTATAGACGGTGTACAGATGGTTAGGTTTAGGCAAAGCTAAGATAAGTGCAGACGTCAAAGCTTGCTTCAGTTTATCGAATGCTTCTTTTGTTTCTGAACTCCATTCATAGGTGACACATTTACCGGTAAGATGAGTCAGTGGCTTTGATATGATTGCGAACCCTTGAACAAAATTCTGATGGTAACTGGCCAATCCAAAGAACTCTGAATCTTGATAACAGAGATAGGACACAACCGTTCGGTAATAGTAGCACTCTTTTCTGAATCTGCATCAACTCCTTGTTCCAACTGACTGACTAAGGGATCCAACTTCCCATTTCCCTATATAAGCATTTAATTGAACGTTCAGCGTCCATCAAACATCCTTGAAAGAAAACTGCTCCTTGCGACCTCTTAATCACTCTTCAATTCTAAATATTGATACTTTACCCTAATGGTCACGTCCTTGATTTAACTATAGTCGAACATAACCGCAAACTCTAGTTCTTCTTCTTTACCACTGACATGTGTAAACTCCATGGCAAAGAACTGAATCGAACAAAACCTTTCTCCAAACAAATCTCTTATATGTTACTTTGCTCGATTAGAACCACTTGCCGCGATGTCTAGGCTGATGCAGCAAATCCAAGTTCAAGATGACTAATGAATATATATTAGTTCTAGTTGTCGACAATCCTTCTGGCGCCTTAAGCATATCTTTGAATTCTTTGACTATGAGACTATCCTCTAAACTCTGCCCCTTTTTATCTTCTATGTTGACAATGCTCAAGATTACGGAATACTCCTCTTCATCTTTTCCAAACTGTTTTTAACTCTCCAAGACTGGTATGAGCGATGCTCCAACACTTGGTAGGATACCATTCTGGGCCAATGGTGACTAATCTTCTCCCAAGAACTTCTTTCTTCTACCACATCCTAACTGAGCTCGGTAACTAGATAGCCAATCTCACTCTAGATAGAAACATATCGTTCTAATGGAAGTACTAAGGAATGGGGATGGGATACGAAGGCATACCATAATTCTAAATGGCAGCCAGTACTTCCATGAATAAGAACGATAGACTTGAATTCACTAAAGTGAATCCTCCCTAATACAATGACACTACCCGGGAACTACATCTATGTGTTGTTCCCGAATCAAACACAAAATGGGCGGAAAATTCCGTCCATAGAAAAGGTCTCTTACGACACCTTGATCAAACTTTCACTTATTTATATAATCATTCATAATAATTTTTTTAAAAAAAAAATAAATAAATTAACACAACACACAATCGAATAAGAAACAAACCTGTGATTGGACCTTTCAGGGGTTTTGACGGTCCAAGGAATTATAAAGTGTAGGCTCTACCCAAATAGCCTAACACTTGGGTCGGAACTAATGGTAGGGAAACACGAAGAAGTTCAACAACTGGTACCCTAGGTATAGGTAAAAGGTATTGGGTAACTTCATGGAAAAGGGTAGAATAACATCCTTACTCTTCAGAGGAACGACCAAAGTGGAAATGACGTACGCGATCTAGGACTCCTTACACTTGAAAAATCATGACCCTACTGTCCTGGATGAATCTGAACTCCGATCTGAACCTGTTAGCCATTAGACTGTCGAAATGGCGCGAAGAATCTTCCTTGGCAGTAACAGCTCTCTTAACATATGCGTCATACTATAGTTTCTCCTCAAAGCACTTAAGAACTACAATCTTTAGTTACTCCAATGGTTGGGATTAAGTCCCCAAAGAACTTCCTTATGATCTTTGGCTCAACCTCCAAGCCATAACAGATGAATCAGATTCACTCGTCCTTAACCTTCTGGCGGAAACATCTCCATTTGCTAACTCCATAAGTGGAATCTCCAATCGGTCCCATGCTTGGGTAGAATACACTCCATCTTGAACTCTTAAAAGAAATCTGTCTAACTTGGACTAACATTCCTTAAATGACGCTTGATGCTTAACGACCAACTCACTGCACCCTTCTTGATGTTGTATGCTTCCATATCCTTCTTGCAATCCTCGAAACAATGGGCTATGTTTGTCGTCTGCCTCCAATGTTGAATCTGAAATCTTCCTCAATCCAAAGTGTACGTTGAGTGGTTTAGTCATTCCTTGATATCTTGTGGTCCCAACTTCTTTATCCTCTTCAGAAACGTCAAGATGTCTTGTTGCAACGGAATGGTGCTGGTGTGTCTGTCGTCTTGTAATACAGTCGAACTATCTCTGCCACCAACGCTAAGCTTGAAATACTTGCTGAATAAATCAGGCTTGTACGGCTCCAGTTCTGGTACGTCTGAGTGTAAGATGGATAGACTTGAGCAGCACAAAGAATAAGTGTCTGAGTGTTCATATGCAGTCGGATCTCTTTGAACCGGATTATTACGAACAACGTCCACTTTGACATCGATAACACATAGATCCATTTATGTGTTCGATGTGTAGACTATGGCTTGTATATCTCCGAGCAAGAAGATAGAAAAATCGGTAAGTGCGCTCCACCCTGTCGAGCTTATCTTGGTGCATCTGCTATGAAAGTTAAAGATAAGGTGACTACCCATGACTATCTATCCTAAGATGAAGGAACCAGCCAGCATATCCTAGTTATCCTTGCGACTCATTTTGACTCGAAAAACATTTGAAACAAGTCCCATTCAAGCATCGTATAACCATGCTCTGATACCACCTTTGTGACACCCCCGATCTGGTCTAAGTATAAGTTGACTCGACCAGCCGTGCAACAATCAAACAAGAACATGCACAACCGATCACAAGTAACTTAAACCAAACCGAGAAGCCACAATGTATAGATAAATGGTTAACCCGAAGTTCCTAGAATAAATCTAGGTACCGAAGGCCAATCATCTAAGTACACATATCCTATTAGGTACGACTCAAGGCTTTACAACCCGACCGAGTAATACCCAATAGTTGGTTCGTCCGGACAAGGACTAATATCATATGGAACCCGTACGTTAAAAACATTCTTTATAAATTATATATTTATTCATTGAAAAGCATCTTACACAAATGTTATAGATTAACCTCGAGGTTTTCGGAAAATAAGGTTTATACATAAGATATAACAAAACGGCTTTGCAAGGATAATAAAACTATCGCTGGCTAATGCTGTTCCTTCCCGTCCTAAGTAAGGGCTCCCGCCTATTGGTTACCTGCATCACAAATGAGTCATGAGTAACTAGTTTACTCAGTGAGTCTAATCCCACACCCCAACAAAAATTAGTAATATCCGAGCAAGAACTCCATTTGAATGCAGAGGAAATATATTCCTTAATTATTATATACAAGGCCTATCTTTTATCGATGTGAATCATATCTTAAACATCACCTCCACAATCGGGGAAAATAAGTATAACCATTATCTCCATCAGATATTCCAAGATCGAACATCTAATGCTGCATGCAGTTACACGGCCTCCAGGGTGCGACCCCATCATCGTGTCTTCGTGACCTTGTTCCATATCGCAGGACCAATCCACGGTAATGCGGGAACTTTAGGGAGAGTGAATATGATAAGACTTCACATGATTCATACTTATATACTTTGTAATATACTTATATATTAGTACTTGAGAACAAGTACTAAGGCTCGGGATAAACCTTAAAGAATAGAGAATAATATTTATTAAGTATTTATACTAAGTAGACACTTCACAATTTATTATTGTTCAAGACATTAACTTATCAATCAACCATAATAAGTAATTCACTCAAGCAATACTCATTCATAACTCATGAATTATCTATCTAGACTCACCTTTGATTATATGAGATTGGCTAAGAAAGACTAAACTCGAGCTCAACTAATGACACTCCACTTCACTTCTGATTCAGAACGTCCACAAGGAAGGATCCGATTGATCCCGCCACTGACCTCGACCACTGACCCTAATTCGCCATGGTTGGATGGTCTTAAACGGTTCTCCTCTCCAAGGTATACCAGCGGCTTCTGATCCTTCTCACTAAAACAAACTGAGCTAGGTGGTGGAGGAATTTCGTTCTGGTTTCTTATTGATCTTTCTCTTGGTTTCTCTTTCTTTCTGTCTGAAATTTTACACTGAATTTTCTGTCTGATTTTCTCTTCTCTCTCTCTGATTTTTCTTTGTTTCTCTCAGGTTTATGCACGACCAGAATGAGGAAGAAGAGGTTAAAAAGATGTAAGAGCTGCTTCTGATGACTAAACCACAGGGACAGCAACTTGAGCTCTCAGCCAGACACATGGCGAGCTGTTTCATCTTTTCTGTCCAATGAAGTAACCAAGCAGCTGAACTTTTCCTTCCCAAGAAGAAAGCTGCAAGCAGGTAAGCAAGTAGCTTGTGACTTGCACATGACTTACTTATTAACCAAGCAGGCAGGTAGCTTGTGACTGTCATGTGCCTTTTATGGAGAAAGCAGGCAGGCAAGGTGGTGAGTTACCAAGGACCATTTATAAGAAATTATAAGAAGCTGGTCGATAATTTTTGGACAGTTTCTGATAAATATTTTCTCGACCTTTAAATCTCGTCCTACTTTAACTAAACTCGTCCAGCTTAAATAAAATTCGACCAACATAATTAATACTCAACCAGAACTATCAAGGGAAGTCCTTTCGACCATATGACAGTCCCGTTGAGACATTAATTCATCGGATCGATTTTGTTTTTAAATCTGATCGACCAACTCTGAACTGGTTGAACGGAATTTTTCTCGAACAAAAATTCATTGGTTCGTGAGGGTTATTACACCCATCATCCCTCTGAATTATGTGAATAGAGTTTCTAACCTCTCGAGATTTGGCGGCGTTGTGAAAGTGTCTATTGTTACCATCTCCTACCTTAAGCCAATGTAATTTGGCCTTCTGGCTGAGCTCCTTCTCTTCGATGGATGACAGGAGAGACCATCTGTTATAAGCTCTAGATTCCTCTTCCATGTTAGCAGTTGTTGGATCAGTTAAAGTGCGCTTCTGATATTCACAAAGAATATCAAATGCAGCCTTTGTTCTCTTTGTAATATCACCAACCTGATCTTTGCTTAACTTTTTTAATGCAGGTTTCAGCTCTTTTAGCTTCTTGGATAACCGATACATAGCTGAGGTAGAGCTATAAAGTGCAGTTGTCTCAGCCCAGAAGCTCTCCATCAGAGGAAGAAAATCAGGGGATTCCACAGTAGTGTTGACAATTTTAAATGGTCTCTTAGGTCGCATAACATCTGTCTGGATTTTAATTTTGCACCGAAGATGATCCGAACAACCACCAGCTTCAAACATACAGTGTGCCTGTGGGAACAAGGTTAACCAAGAACTATTCATCAATGTACGATCCAGTTTCAAACATATATGTATTGTGATTACAAAAAATATTCTTGAACACTGATCACTATTGAAATTTTTGGAAATAGTTTTTTTGTATTATTTTATTTATTCTAAAACTAAAAGTAAATATTATGATTAAAAATAGAAAAAGTATATTAAAGTTATGTGTAACAATTTAATTTTACAAATTTTATACTAAATTAAAAAGATTATTTTGTAAAATTTTCTGCAAATATATTATTTAGCATGTATTATATTACCATAAAACATTTTTGTAATATATATATATATATATATATATATATATATATATAATTTTATTGCTTAGGGCAGCAAAAATCCTTGTCACGGCTCTGCGATAATGGAAAATAAATGAAGGTAGAAGGGGAAAAGGAGCCGCTCATTACGCCAGAGTGGCTACTGAAAAAGTGGATGTGGTTGGTTAGACAGTGCAAGGGACTAACTCGACTGCATGAACGGTAGAAGGTGCAGTGGGGTAAGAATGTGCCGTTGATTTATAAATTACAGCAGTGGCTTCTGATATGGTGGTTGGATACACAGAGAGGCAGAAAGAGAAATCTCAACAGAAATACCAAGAAATGCACCAGGTACTGCACAACTTAAGCCAGAGATTGTAGCTTATTCAAGTATCATAATATTGTCATGTGTTACTCAAGAAACTATTTTTAGATTTGTTGAGGGAAGCGAGGAAGAGAAGCGACCAGGGTTTGTCACATATAATCAAGGACATGCTGTGGAACAAAAGGGATGGTCGGAGAGCTGCCAGGGAATAAATGGAATGTTATTTTAATTGTTTTGTTTATGAGGGTTCTAAATAACATGAGACTATGCTTCAGAATATTTCTCTGCTAAATAAAACCTGCTCTCCTTTAAAAAAAAAAAATAAGTTCGACATATATATTGGTTGATGAATCAATCTAATCTCTTCAAATATCTTTTGATTGCAATTAAATAAGAAAAATACTCAAAAATTTACTAAATATAACTATACTATAGTAATAAATAATAAAATTAAAAATTTATCTGATATCAATATACAAAGAAGAGAAATAAGAGAAAATACCAAAACACTAAAGATCATAAATTAAACTAAAAAGAAACACATAAATTTATACATGTCTTATATTACTTCAATATAACTACGTAGATAATTTCGATTTGACTAACAAAATAATAATATATTACACTAAAATATCGTATTATTTATTAAAAACGAACATTTTAATTTTTAAAACATAAAAATATTTAATAAAGTAATTAAATTTTAAAATATCAAAAGGAATTTAACAAAATAAAAACTAAGAAGTATAGACTAAAGAATATAAAATTTTAAGGCTTCTTAATATAGTATACATATTATAAATAGTTTTTTTAATAAATGATAAGAAATAGAGGCTAACATGGTATTTATATATAATTAAAATAGTCCAAACAACCACAATACTCCCAAACGAAGCTAAGGAGTCGTTATTGGTTTATGTATTTTAATATATTTTTAAATCTATATAATATTTACATAACAATGTAATATAATGATTTTCAAATCTAACATTTAAATTTTAATTAGTATTTATAAATTCAGAGGTTTTTCTTTGAATTTGAGTATTTGTATTTTTAACAAAGAGATTCATGCAAAGCCATTCAAATCTATTATGAAATTAAATTCATTAGTAAATCCGGATAATTGAATAACACCTGATTTAAACTAAAATTTATAAATCATGAAAACAATAACACATGATTTTAATATGAATTTTAAAATCATAAAACCAATAAAACTTAATTTAGTTTTGATTTCTAAATCCATTAAAATACATGAACTAATAACCCTACTAAATATATCCAAAATACATTCATGCCTATTTTGGATCTAAACTTACAATCAATCGTTATGTCTAGCTTCTTACAAAATATATTTAGTAGGTTATATTTTCAAATAAACTATGTGTTTAGTTACTTAAATTTCAGAAACAAAAGCATTTACACATCATACAAAGAATATACCACAAAACTAAAAATGAAATAATCAAACAGAATTTTCTATGAACTTTCTTTTAAACATGCACACACATAAGATAAATATAAAGAAAAATAAGATACAATTTTTAATCTAAAACTATATTTTATATCAAATTTAGTATGTTTCTCTATAGGGAATGACTAAATGACAAATTTTAGACAAATGCAAAATATCAGATAAAGAAAAAGTAATTTTGATAAAAACACTAACCCTAAAATAAGAGGGTGATAGGTTGGGATAGCGGGCTATATACTCTTTTTAATTTAATTTTTATCTACCATCTTTAAAATTATTAATCATGATTTAATTCAAATTTTAAATCTACAACAAAAAATAATAAAAATGGCTGTAAGATACCTATTTACTAAATAAAGAATTTTTTGTGCTGTATAAAAATATATGACTGTAGAAATCCATTTATAGTTACAGTAAATACATCTCTAAGAAGATTTTATAGCATAAACTATAAAACTACATCCGAACCAATCGTATTACCAAGTTTTGTTCTTACTATTTGACTTTTTAAACAACACATGAAATTTATTATTCTCCTTAACCCCATGAACAATATATCACTTTACCTCTACATGTGTTATCACAAGATAAATCACATTGACCTACATATTAAGAAAAAACAAATACTATAAAAGACTAATGTCAAAACTAAATTTATTTACATGGAATTATAGAAAAAAAACTAAATTTAGCGACATTGAATTTACTATTTTATACATTTTTAATTTATTGGCTATAAATTATGTAAATTATTTAAAATAAAAAAATAAAATAATTGAGATAACTTTATAATGAATAGTCTGCGCGTAGCGTGGAAAAAGAATCTAGTTAACTACTCCTTCCGTTTCACTTTACTTGTCGTTTTGTGTTTGTGCACACAGATTAAAAACACATTTAGTTTTACACATTTTCTAGATAAAAACACAATTACCTATACACCTAACCATATTTCAACCAATAAAAAATAGAATAGCATATAAAATTAATCAATTCTGCATTAAAATTGTAAGATGATACTTATTTTAAAACGAATTGTTTTCTTTACAATGACAAATATATTGAAACAGAGGTAGTAATATGTAAAAGTTTATTAATAGTGAACATTGTGAGACTTTTAAATCAAAACAAGTTAAATTTAGGTCTTACAAATCCAAGAAAAAATAACTAAACTAAACTCTTAGATCCAGCCCAAACAGCTAGGATCAAGACATAAAAAAAACTTAAGAGAATATTGAGCTTTCACCCGCCGGATCTTGCCACAGTCGGGTGAAACATTGGTTTCAGCCCCTAAAATATTTTGAATTTTTTACAAGGGAATAAACCTCCAAATTACGAAAAAAAGAAATTTATAAAATTTCTTACAAAAAATGTTTTAAGCCGATCTTGGATCCGACCATAAAAAATTGTTAGCACATCCAAGTTGTGAAAATCTTTCACTTTTGAGCCAAGATCCTATTTTCGTCATAATAATCTATGATGAACAATTTTAATTATTTCTTAATTAGCCATTGTACGTTTCTTAACATCATTGGTTTTGCATGTAATTTTTAATTAAGACAAATGAAAACTGTTGACAAAAAAAATGACAAAGGAAAACTAGTTCGAATAACTGCTGAGGTTTTCTTGTTTGGTTTTAATGAGCTTGAGTGTCTATGTTTTTCTCAGCATGATTTGTTAGCATAAGTCAAAGTACTTGATGTTTTGATGTCGATTGTTTGATTTTGTTGAGCTTAATTTTGTTTAAACTTTTTGTTTCATCTAACCTTTATGTTTTTCTAATATTGAATACTTGATACATATATTTAACTGAACATTATTAGCATAAACTAGGGGATATTTTCTGTTATTATGTACAGATATAAATATTTTCAAAATAATTCAATGGTTAAATATTGTTTTGTTTTGTGTATTTATAAAATTAATCTCTTTTTATAATTTATAAATATGAAAAATCAATTAAATTGTTTAAAACAATAATAGCTATATATGCAATTACATGTATGTATGTATAAAAGTTTTTTTTGTAAATATGATTCAAAACTCAAAGTCAAACACAAAACTACCCCATATTTTTTTGGCACTTACATTTTCCCTATTCACCCCAAAAAATTGGCTTATTAATGAAAATACATTATTTTATTCTTTTTCTGAAAATTAATATTGTTCTCTATCATCCTCATTTGCGTCAAGTATTTAACATATTACCATTGCAATTACCATCAATTCACTCACATCATGAACAAGCAATTTGAAGCTCTTAATGAATCTAAAACCGATTTTCAATCCTCATATGTCATTTCTTATGTTGAAAAACTACATCTCTTTTATTTTTTTATCTATATTCACCTAAAAAATCAATTTGATTCTAAACTTTGTAAGGTTCAAACTTATGATTCTTAATCATTAACATGTGGATCTGTTTCGTGGTGAAATTTTGTATGCTACGAGAAGCTAATCAAGTAATCTCAATGGTTGAAAGTATGAAATTGATTTTTTCAAGATCTGTTTGTCAATTGCAAAAGTAATTGACTTCATGTGTGTTTTCTAGAGACGACTTCTTTGGAAGTCTTCCAACTTTTCTTTGTTAACTAAAAAAGGTCGAAAAATACCAGAGAAAACTTCCCGGTAAGTCGTCTAGGATAAACAAGTTAGTTTTGCAATTGACCGAATTGTGTATGAAATTTAACTTTCTCTAGACGACTTACACTGAAGTCTTCCGTCAGCAGACTTTCCTGTAAGTCTTCCAAACTCTTGGTGGAAGTCTTCTCATTGTCGGTGAAAGTCACCTTCAATTACTTTTACAATTGAAAAATAAAACTTAAATATTTAATTTTAACTAGACAAATTTCATGTAAGTCTTCTGGAAAACGACTTACACGTAAGTCTTCCAGAATTTTTTCCGAGATTATGGTCGGTTATCACAGAAGACTTCCATGTAAGTCTTCTGCCGGAAGACTTACATGGAAGTCGCCTAATTAAAATTAAATATTTAAATTTTATTTTCAATTGCAAAATTAATCTGAAATGACTTTCTTGGAAATCGTCTAGTTAAATGTAATATTTAAGTTTTTTATCTGGTGGAAGACTTTCATGTAAGTCTTCTAAAAAAATCAAATTTTTGACATAATTCGGTCAATTGCAAAACTAACATGTTTATCCTAGAAGAATTACATGAAAGTCTTATATGGTATTTTCGAAAAAATCAAAAGTAAGTCAATATTTACAAAGGAAGACTTTCAACGAAGTCTGTTGTAGAGTAGACTTCTCTGAAAGTCTTCCTTTGTAAATTTTCAATTGCAAAAATGACGTAAATGGAAGAGTTACTAGAAGTCTTCTGGACGACTTCCGTGGGAGTCCTCAACATCAAAGTTTAATAAACTTTATTTTCTCTATAACTATAAAGACTTGTTAATATTTTATTGTTAATTCATGTATATTAGTTGATATTAGGGTTTCTAAATGAAATTCATTACTTAATTGGTTTTAATTATGAGGTTGCCAATATTCATATTTATTAATGTTTCTAGCTAATTAATGAAATCCTCCCTAGGATACTCCACTCTGATTTTGGTTGGATCGAACAAGAACAAATGATAGATGGTCGATTTCGGATGAATAGATGAATGGCAGTTTCTAGATAGATAAATGGATTGTTAGGTCACACTAAGGTTTCAGAAAGGCCTCAAATTCACCACTTTCTTTTTCTAGATATGACACACCAGTGAACATGAGAGGTTGCTGATTTGTTTTGGGTTTACACACCTCCACAATCAGGTTGTTAATAAGAACAATGAATCATCAAATAGAAAAGAAAATGATTTTTATAAAATGATGATTGAAACTTATGATACATGCACAACCATAATATATAGAAACAAGGTAGACTTGCTGCATGATCAGCCTAGAAAGTATAAAAAGATAAGGAAATAACTAAGCAAGCTGTATGAACAGCATAAATAAAATAAAATAGATAATGCAAGTGGTTGGATGGTTGAGACAATGGTGGTTGCAACATTCTCTTCATGAATTGCGACCAGGCTTTTTTTCATCTCTTCTTAGCTTATTATCTTGATAGAACATAAACCCAAGTCCTTATTTTAATAGCCCAATATGTTCAGTATCAAGTCTATTATTTTCTCTCGGTCCAGAATTTCGTGAATGAGCCCAATAAGATTCAAAATAAATCTCATACGCTGAACAACATCAAGTCTTCCTCTGGTCCAAACCAATACATCATATCTTTGTGTCTACTGTTGATCAAGATTGCATCACTAATCCGAGAAGATTTCCTTAATCCGTTAGTTTTTGTAAAATTGTTAAGTAACTTTAAGATATGTTTTTAACTTTCACAAGTGTTAAATAACTTCAAGAATATCAAGTAATGTGGTTTAATGTGTTCTTAGGTCATAAGATATACTTTTTAATTTTCATGAAATTTGAAAATTTAATTTTCACTTAAAATTTGAGTTTCCCGCTTATAATTAAATAATAATAAAAACAATCACATTAGGTTAAATCTATTATTTTTAGAATCTAATATATAAAATACTCAAGAATACATATCTAAAATTTGTACCACTTTGGGTAGAAGATTTCAGAAGACTTTCTGAAGACTTCTTGGGATGTCTTCTAACATAAAATGCATTAGAAGACTTTCCAAAAAAATCTTCTGAGAATCTTTTGAGATGTTTTCCAAAATTTGACTCAATCTGAAAAAAAATCAGTATATTTAAAAACATTTAAATGACTTCAAAAGAAAGAAAACTTCAAAAAATTTAATGCTTAAATCGTAAACAAAACAGTCACATTAGGTCAAATTATAATTTTTTAGAATCTAACATATAAACACACACATAAGTACATATCCAAAATTTGTATGTCCACATTTCAAGGAGTGATAGATAAAAAACATGTAATGAAAAACCTACAAAAAGAGAAAAAAAAATGAGAAATATATTGAAAGATGATATATTCAAGTTTAAAGATATTAAAGAGAGGTTGGAGAAGTTTTGAGTGAGAAACATTACATTTTTGTTTCAGCCATTTGAAAGGAAAGAGAGAATATTTAAATTTTATTTCTATAAAGAGACAAAAATTCAAATTAGGTTAAATTCTTTTGGTTCTGGAGATTTTCCTCTTCTAAACCCTACATTTACTATTCGTTAAAGAAGTCTTCTAACATAATGCAGTACAAGACTTTCTGGAAGACTTCTTGGAAAATCTTCCAACCCCTAAAATCAAATAACAAATTAAATAGCAAAAAAATATTTTAGTAAACTTAATATCAACTTATAAAGTGTTAAATATCCACAAGACTAACCACATATATTTCAATGTTTTTTTCTTAAGTTAAGATTCCAAAATATAGCCCTAAAAATACATCAACTCACCTATGTTGAAAACAATTCAATTTTAGTTAATCTAAATTTACATCATATAGAAATGTCTATAATTACATGATTTGAATTTCCCTATCAAAATATATTCTATAAAACTTGTTTTATAAATTATTTTTAAGATCTAATACATATGAAGACTTCTTGAAAGAATTATGGAAAACTTCTAAAAAACTTCACATTAGTCGGAAAACCTAAATTAATGATTAGACGGGAAACCTAAATTCTACCAAAATTTAGGCAGAAAATGGTAGAGTTTGTTGTGAAGTCTTCCATGAAGTCTTCGAGGGAGTCTTCCATGAAGTCTTCCAGGGAGTCTTCTAGTGCACTATATATTAAAAAAAAACTCTTGAGAAGTATTCATGGAAGTTTTTGAAACCCTATAATCAAATAACTAACTAAATAGCAAAAACACTTCATTTAAACTTAAAATTAACTTGTTATTTTCTTAATATACAAAAAAAAAACTAAACACATATAAGTCAATATTTAAGTAAAAAAATTCCAAAAATTTAACTCTAAAAATACAAACAATACCATATGTTAACAAATCCTAAACCAAAGAATACCATGACTCACTCTAAATTCACTCATGTATGTTGAAAAATCAATTTTAGTAAATTTAGTTTTACATCATTTAGAAATGTGTATAATTACATGCTTTCATTTTTTCCCATTATGATATTTTTATAAATTTATAAAGTATTTTTTTAAATATAATTTATGAGAAGACTTCTAAAGAAGTAATTATTTCACGGAGAAGACTTCACTACCCACACAGAAGCCTTCACTGATATTCGTAAAATAGCATACATGTTTTTGTTTGGTCATAAGGGACTGATTTTAATTTCACCAACATTTTAGTTTACTTTTACATTTGATTCAATTTAGGATATACTTTTGTATTTAAAATAGAATTTTAAGTCATTTTTGGCGAATTTCCTTATTTTAAATATATATAATATAAAGAATGAGGCTATAAATCATTAATAGTGTTCACAAGGAATTTAAAATCACTAACCAAAATATCAAAAATCATTTTTTTAATTTATTATATTAAAAATAAAAACAATAGAAAAAATTCGAAACAAAATAGAAATCCATACAAAATAAGGTAGATTTACAAAATAAAATTCATTAAAAAATTAAGGGGAATTTTCCTGTTTACCACATTATTGGTAGCACTTTTCATTTTTACCTTTATTAAAGAAATATTTTCATAAATATCATTTTTCAAGAGGTAATTTTTTTAAAATTAATTAGAATCATAAATTTTACATTCCTAAGCCCTACCCCATTCTACCCCACCCCTCAACTGTAAACCCTAAGTTTTAGATTAATTAACCCAATGGTTATAAGCGTGTTTTTTTCTCTTAAAAAATAACATGAAAAATGGTTGTAGGAATGTGGTATTTTTGACAATTTCCCAATAATTAACTTGATATAGATAAAATGTTTTGGAAATTAAAATAAAATTAACTAATATTTAAAAAATATTAAAAACAGTTAACTTTTTATAAATACACTGCTTTATATATTTTAACATAATATTAACTAATATTTTTTTTAAATAATGTGACACAATTTTAAAAAAATCATAGGTATGACAATTTAAGTTACATAAGATTTTAAAATTGCTTACAAAATAAAATAAACTAACAAAGAAAAAATTAAATAAAAGGAATCAACTTTATAATAATTTTTTGGAACATAAAACTTGCCAAATAATTATTTTAGTTTACTATATTTAAAGTGTAAATAATTCCCAAAAGAATTTTTTTTTAAATATAATAGAAATACAAGGTAAAGGTAACATAAGATAAACAAATATATTTTAAAAGATAAAAAAATATAAAGTTAAAAACTATATGAATTTATATCACATAGAATTTTAAAAGTCCATAAAAAATAAATCAACTTAACAAAACTTTAATATTTAAAGGATTTAACCAGAAAAATAATTCTTTTTAGAAGAAGCATAAACTATGGAAAAATAATTATTTTATTTTACTATATTTAAAACATAAAAAATTCAAAATTGTTTTCTTACGAAATAAAAAAACAAATCTTACAAAATATGGAAAACTTTAAAAACCAAAATCAGTAACAATTCAACTTGATATAGATACAAAGTTTTGAAATTTTATCAGAAAATTAAATATTAAAAAAAACAAATAAAAACATTTGAATTGTAAAAACAATTCATTAACAATTTCTTTCAAAATAAACTAGAAATTCATACAAAATAAGGTTAACTTGCAAAATAAAATTCATTGAAAGTCAAATTAATATTGATACAATGTTTTAGAAATTAACATAAAATTAACCAATATTTTTAAAAATCATTAAAAAGAATCAACTTGATATAAATATACTTTTATAAATTTAAAATAATATTAAATAATAAGTTTTAAGAAGAATAATGTAAAAACAATTTAAAAATCAAATTTATAAAAATTTAAGTCACATAATATTTTAAAATTCCTTACAAAATAACATAAAATAACAAAACAAAACAATAAATAAAAGGAATCAGCTTTATAAGATTTTGTTGGAACATAAAATATGCCAAATAGTTATTTTAGTTTACTATATTTGAAGTGTTAAGAATTTAAAAAAATAAGTTTATTTCAAATATAATAAAAATACAAGGTAAATGTAATATTAAGTTAACTAATATATTTTAAACAACATTTTAAAAACATTTACAATTGAAAACTATAAGAATTTAAATCATATATAATTTTAGAAGTCCATAAAGATAAAGCAGACTAACAAAGAATTAATATCTTCAACTAGAAAAATAATTTTTTTATAAGTAACATAAAATATGGCTAATAATTATTTTATTTTAATATTTAATAAATAAAACTCAAAAATAATTTTACAAAATAAAATAGAAATTCCTACAAAATAAAGCAAACTTTAAACAAACTAAAATCATTCAAACTTCACTCAACATCGATACAAAGTTTTGGAAATTTAACAAAAATTAACTAATAATTTTTAAAACCAATACGAAACATTTAAAATGTAAAAAAATTATAAATAATTATTTCGAAATAAAATAAAAATCTATAAAAATAAGGTAAACTAACAAAAAAGAAAATTTTATTTTAAACCAACTTGATATAGATACAATGTTTTGGAAATTAATATAAAATTAACTAGTATTTAAAAATCATTAAGAAACAACCTAATATTAATCAGTGAGCTCATTCATGTACTTCATATGCAGAATACCTTGGGAACGGTCTTGTGCGCAATGCATGAATCAACTATCTTTTGTCATTCACATGGATGATGAATTGCCACCTTGATTTACATGGATTTAGTTGAGTCGGTTTAAGTTGATCTAAGAAACAACATGTTATAAATACACAATTTTGGAAATTTAACATAATATTAACTAATTTTTGAAAAAATAATCTGAAACAATTTAAAAAACTTAAAGCTATAAGAATTTAAGTCACATAAGATTTTAAAAGAGATTACAAAATAACATAAACTAACAAAACAAAAATTAAACTAAAGGAATCAACTTTATAATATTATTTGCTAAATAATTATTTTAGATTATTATATTTAAAATGTCTAGAATTTCAAAAATAAAAAAATATTTCGAAATATAATAGAAATACAAGGTAAAATTATAAAAAGAAATCATAAAAATAAACAAATGTATATAGATACAATGTTTTGGAAACATAAAATAAAATTAACTAATATATTTTAAAAAATAAAACAAAACATTTAAAATTCAAATCTATAAGAATGCAAATCACATAGTATTTTAGAGATCCATACAAAATAAAGAAAACTAACAAAACTCTGATATTTAAAAGGATTCAACTAGAAAATATTTCATTTTAGAAGTAACATAAAATATTGAAAATAATTATTTTAATTGACGTTTGAAAAAGGTTAGCTTTTACAGAACAAATACTGCTTTTAAGATAGAAAACATCTCTTTCAATATATAATAAGTCATCTACCTAGAGGAGCTTTCTCATCATAATGATTCAATGGTCTTTTGTAGAAAGAGTTTGATGAATGGAAGAAAGAGTTTGAAGCGTTCTATGGGGTATCATGTAGTCACCTATGTGAGTACTTGTTGAAGAGTGATGGGGCAGTACCAGAGCTACACATAGAGTTATTTCAAAGGCAACAACACGTTCATAAACAAGGTTGTGAAGATACTTCAGAGGGAGAAATGATAATCAAGCTCATTTCTCTGAAATTTGAATTCACCGCCCTTGTTCTGATTCACTTCACATATGAGATGTCCCACTCACTAAGACCACCATATTTTATAGGCATTCTTCATCAGGTGTTAAAGTCAAAAAAGTTTGGAATCAAAGTGGATTGGGATAAATATCATACTCAAATAAATCACCACGACCACAACGATTCTATAGAACATTCAGTGCCAAGTTTACGAAGGCATCTTCTTGTTTAAGGTTCAAAATAGATTTGAAGTTGTTAATAGAACACATGAGCGGTTTTGGGACGGCATGAGGCGAGCCAAAGTGATTAGAGGCTCGACTCTTGCCAAGCACCATGGCTAGGCAAGTCCATCACCATGTGTAACACCTCAAAAACGGTGATTTTTTTTCTAACTCCAGGCTGTGTCAAGGCAATAACAAAAAGACAGTGTAAGAGAAACCAAACAACAAATTCATTGAGTTTTTCCTCCTCCTTGGATGATCCTTTGGTCACAGACTTAGTGGAAGTTCAAAGTAGAAGGGAAGAATGAGTGGCAAATGAATGACGCAAGAGGAGAACAAAGGTTTGCATGATAGAAGAAAATAGTATATGAGAACAGAGGACTAACAATGAATAAAAAGGGCTAGGGAGAATATTTGTAAAGCCGTGAATAGAAAAGAATCATATCAAAGAAAGAGCTGCTGAAGAAATTAGGGTACTATCATATAGTAAATTGAGTTAGGGTTTGTTTATAGATCATATTATACAGCAAGCTTCATGATAAAACAACCTTGGTTTAATAACTTAGGCATGTACAAACCAAATTGGTTTGTCTAAAATCAATGAACTTTAGGCAAAGCCGCCTTAGGAACTATTAGTAAAGCGGTCAATAGCGAACATTATGTGCATCTCGCCTGGCTCTAAGATGGTGAAGCGAAGGGGTCACCGCTACACCTCGCCAAGCGCCGTGACGAGGGAAGAAATCACAATTTAAACCAAGTGAGGAGATTAAAGAGAAGGGCTATTAGTTTTTGCCTTTCAACCTTGAGGACAAGGTTGATTTCAAATGAGGGGTATTGTTACATGTGGTACTCTCATCAGCGAGACATAAATGATTTCAAAGGCGGGAGTATTGATGCATTGTGGGAACCAAAATTCGCTCTGTCGATTTCCGTTGAATTAGGAACGCATGGTAAACCCTAGTTTTTCAGAGGTCCCGGATATCTGCTAAACCACATGCCAATCAGTCGGAATACGAAGTAAAGATCAAAAAATAAAGTAAGAATCGAAAATAGAGCAAATAGATGTCTTATTCCGAATTTGCGTATGAGCGTTTACAACAGGATATGAGCCTTGGCTAAGAGAGCTGTTGGTGAGATCCCTAGTTCTAACAACCTAAGACTGCAAAACCCTAGTTGAGTCGCAGCTCGAATAACAAAAAATGAAAGTTTCCTAAATGCTCTAAGTGTTATACTATGTTTGGTCTGAGTAGAGATTTTCGTGTGTCCCTTGCATCATCACCCTCGAAGTACTTATATACTCCTCTAGAGGCGGTTTGCTCTTTCCCCTTCTGCCCTTGGTCGAATTTATCGCTTCGCGAAAATATTCCTTTTTTCCTCGATATTCATGATTATCTTCGGAAACTTAACATTTATCCTCCGATCTTGACATTTATCTTCCGAACTTAACATTTATCCTCCGATCTTGACATTTATCTTCCGAACTTAACATTTATCCTCCGATCTTGACATTTATCTTCCGAACTTAACATTTATCCCTTCCTTCAAAATAAAATATAAACCGTCACAAAGTGTGGGCTCGATTTTGGATTAAATCGCGAGTGAACCTCTAGCCAACTTTTAGACCTTCTCGGGACGTTTTTTGACTTAGGCGTTTTTACGATTTTAGCAAAAGAGCATTCCTAAGACGATGTCGTCCGAGAGTTAGGATCTTTGTATAGGACGTGTGATTCCAGGTGTTTAGTTAACCGTTACTGTCTCATACGATCGACCCGATCCTTTCTCAAGAAAACAATTTCTTTCGTTAAAGTTCCAATGTCAATCCCGACCAAGACGAAACAAAGATAAGTTCGATCAAGTTTTGAAAGAGAGAGTTACAAGGAAAAGGTGAAAATGAATTGATTGATCCGACTTGCCGGACGGGGGAGTCGGATTGCTTGTGCTTCCTAACTTGACGAACGGGCGAATTGGTCGTATTGATCAACCCAACTCGCCCGTTCGGTGAGTTGATTAAGCCATGCCGTCCAACTCACCGAACGGGCGAGTTGGTTGGTCAGTGTTGTCCAACTCGCCCGTCCAAATCTCTGAACAGGCAAGTTGGTTGTTTCGTGCTGTCCAACTCGCTCGTTCGGTGAGTTTGACCGGTCAGACTCGCCGAACAGGCGAGGTTGTCGGTTCTTGTGGTTTGATTTGCACATTCGACGAGTTGTACGTCTTGCTCGGCCAACTTCTCTGTCCGGGGAGTTGGATGATCGAGTCTTCTAGTCATTTCGTCGTATTGCCATTCGGGGATACGTTTACCTGAGGTCTTAAGACAAACTATTCCTGATGGCTCATCTATCCAGAACGTTCCTTCGTGGTCAGCCGAGATTTACCCTTGATTTTCTCGTTCCACTTTGTTTTTTGAGATATTATCTCTTTCTTTCACAAAGGGCGCATTTCCCGGTAGGTTTCTAACGTTGATTCCGTCGTAACTGATTTTGACCCCAACAGTTAGCCCCCTAGCTCGTCAGAACTGTGATGTTCTTGCGAGCGTTTTTCGGGCATATTGGATGAATTAGACGGAATCCGACGTTTGAAGCCTGGAGGTGAAATAGTCAATCCTTTCTTCTATAAGTATGTGGAGTGGATTTTCAAATTCTTCACTTGCACATTTCCACAAACTTTTTTCAGGAATCAAAAGATTTCTCCTCTCTTTCCTTCCTTTGGTAAAAAGAAAGTTATGTCTTCGAGAAGAAAGGTTTCCTCAAAGTCTCGTAACGACCGTTCTGTCCCTGATGGTTCCAGCTTGCAACACAATGATGTTGTGCCAAAGGTGGAATTCTCGGATCACTCGGTTGATTCTGAAGAAGCCAAAGCATACTGGGCGGCCAGGGGAGAAGTGAAACTTCCCAGACCTGGTACGTAGGCATTGCCTTCATTTTAAGCCAACCCCGTAGAGGGTTGTTCCAGCAGAAGCTGTCCAAAAAGGCTTGCTGCCATTCAGAGCCATTGACGAGTTCTTGGATCAGTCAACTTTCGTCTTCCGGAGGCTGGAGAGGCCATTAATTTTCCGCCTGAAGGTTACTTTACGTGTTATGAGGTGTACATGACGCAGTGCCATTTGTGGTTTCCTATTCCCGAGATCATAATGCGACTTCTCGACTGTTCCAAGATATCGATTAGTCAAATAAACCCTTTTGGTTTGCATCATATTGTCAGGATTCTTGTGCTGATTTACGGATTAGGTATGACCCTTGATGCCAACCATCTCGACGCTTTGCTTAAACCGGTCGGGAATTCGTCCATAATTCAGTTGAGCCCTCAGTCGGGGATGACGATCATAAGGGAGTTCGTGTCGAACTATCATGAATGCCAGAAGCACTTCTTTTTAGGACGTGTCGATGATGCGTCTATAGAAGAAAATGGCTTCTTCATCTTAAAGACTAGATGGGGCCTGAAAGGTATCTTTAATCAAGTGTCGCCCCTCTCTTTTTTTTTTTTGTTTCGGTGACGTTTGATCTCTAATACTTTGTTTACATTTTATTTTTAGAGACTAATATTTTCTCTCCAAGTCCGGAAGGTCTGGATATCATCTGTGACTTGCTTCGTGGTTGCCCGTGCTTTTGGGCAATGTTTAACCCAAAAAGGGTCCATCGTGCTGTTGCTCTCCACCGTTCTCGGCACCAGCCAGATCTGCCGGTAGAGGAAGGGACGGAGGCGACCATGGACGAATTCGTTCTGTGCGTGGCTCGCATGAGAGAGGAAAGACCAAAGACTCCCAAGGACAAACACATCGTCGTTGAGGATGAAGCGGCTAAAAAACGGTGCTCCTCCGACAATATACTAAGAGACTACCTAAATAGGCAAGTAGGTGGGAGTAGTGGTGATCGGGGCGATTTCGATGAGCTGCTTGGTTTTGACTATCCTCCGGGCGTAGGTGGGTATAGCGAGACCCTGGAGTTTACCCAGGCGTCGAGGATGGTCAACCGGGTAAGTTCTTATTATTCTTTTTCGAGGACGAGCTTTTTTCCTGACTTTGAGATACTTTGCAGGGTCTCCTTATGATGAACCGAGCACTTGACGCGAGATGACAGGAGGCTGAGACAGCCAACAATGAGACAGCCAACAATGAGATTGCTCGTCTGAGAGATGAGTTGGAAAGTTCTTGTCGTCGTGAGAGGGATCCGGTCGCGACGGAGGTTCGTCGCGCTTACAGGCGAGGGAAGAGGGAAATGGCCAAAGTCATGAAGTTCCGTCGCGAAAAGTTCTCGTATGAATTTGAGGAGCTTACAAAGGGTTATAAGGACTTTAGAGATTATCGCGAGTGTCACGGCCATGTGGGCAAACTGTACCTCACACAAGCCCCTGATTATTCGTTTGGTGCAGAATATGCAGGCAGACCGGGCCCATGAACGAGAGGGATAAGGACTTTTCGATTCCTCAGATCGAGGAGAGGATTTTGGAATAGTGGGTCCCGATTCATGTTTCTCCCGACACAATGGAGGCGGAGGCGGGGACTGCCGACAAGACCGTGAGGTAAACCAGCCGACAACTCCTCTGGATGTCAACGACTATTCGCTTGGTAGATTGATGACCCGGTGCTTTTATTTTGATGAGCAATCGCGAGGTCGCGACTGATTCGAGAATGATTTTCTTATGAATTATTGTATGTTTCTATTTCGTTCGTTGTTGGCCGACTATGTCGAATGTAGCAGGACTGGCCAAGTGTGGCTTTGAATCCTTATCTTTCATTAGCTTTTATTCCAACAATGCTTGTTATGATAAGTGGGTGTTTTTTTTTTAAAAAAAAAAGAATGTTTGGAATTTTTTTAGTGTAGAATGAAAACTCAAGTTGTCATCTCGACTTCCTCCCTTTTTTGCGGATCATCCTATTTGTTGTTTGTGCGAGATGTTCGAGGAGTTTTTCAAAGTTTCGAGAATGTTTAGATACAGATGAAGAAACATGCTTTTAGGATCTCGTATCTTTTTGGTATCATGCCTTGAGACGTTAGAGACCAGTGTGTTGGGTTTAGGGCAAGACCTAGGTTTACTTTCGGTTTAAGGCTTTGCGATGACTAATCGGCTCTCATTTTTCATGTGTCGATTTTAACCTGACTTTGTTCTGATTTAATGTCCGCGATAGGTTCACGGCTTATACGACTTGTCTGGTCAGAGTCAAGCATCTCTTCAGTGACAATTTTTAAGTCTCCCGAAAGTGCTGACCAAAATTTCCGATTTCTTTTATAGCGCTTTGTTTATCCTAGTCGGATGTGAGAGGATCTTTCATTAGGAAGGACATGGGTGCGTTTGTTTAAGACGGGTGAAGTGCTCGGCGGGGCCAATTTCCAAGTGTTTTGTAGTTGCGAATGGACTGGGGGTTTGTTCTCAAAAATTCAGACCAAGGTCTCGTGCTTCGATCGGGAATTGATGATTCGACTGAGATAAGATGGTGTGGAGTTGATCCATTCGAGGCAGAACGATTTTTCGCGAGTTTCCATTTCTGGGACGGTGCAATAATTGTTTTGCTCGTGTATGGATAAGATAATGCTTCTTTGCAGGATGATAGAAAATTTACGAAATTAAAAAGAAGTCTTTATTGCCGAAAAAGTTTTGAAAATTTCGAGTACAATGCGAAAATTTTATTTCTGAATGTGGAAATATACGAGTACTCGTATATGTACCCACTCCCCCTTTTTTAGAGAGGGGGATAGCTGAACTCGTCTTTTGATGAGCTGCCTACGTACCTATTTCGAGGATCAAGCCATCTCGTTGTTCTGCTTGTTTGGGCGAATTTGTTTACTCAGCCGTTGTGTTTGTGTCGACTGCGTCGGTTTCTGGGTTGACGTCTTTCGCTGGACTTGTCCTCTTCGATGGGCTTGACGCGTTGGGCACTGGAACTGGTTGTTCGCTGGCCGTAGCTAGAATCGACTGTTCTGGGTTGTCTTTACCCGAAGTACTTTCGGTCGATGCCGGGGCTATCTTCGGGTGCTTGGTCTTTGCCATCGTGGTGTTCCTGATTTTTCTTAGCTTCTGATCGGCCAGGAAGCAGCATCTCGACTGCTTCCGGCAGCCCCAAATCACGGCGATCTCGTTTTGAGTTGGGAACTTAATGCCTAAGTGATAAATCTATGGGACTGCCTTCATGGCGTTTAGCCAAGGCGTGCCCATGATGACGTTGTAGATGAACGGCTCGTCGACGACCGCGAAATCGATGATCTTGGTGACTTCCTTTGCCGCAACAGGTAATTTGATCGATCTAAGGGTCACTGATGTCATGCCAGAGAAACCGGTTAGCGGCTTAGGTGATGGTACAACTTCGCCTAACTCGATGTTCATCCTTTTGAGAGTGTTTCAAAATATGACGTTGACCGTGCTTCTGGTTTCGATGAGAACCCTAGCAACCACGAGATTGATTACGAGTGGATCGCAGTGTGGCTGATCGATTCCACCGGCCTCTTCTTCATTGAAAGTGATTGCTTCTTTCGGAGTGTCATTGATCGTGGGACAGATTGGCTAATTTGCGCTTGTCTCTATCTTGCGCTGATAAGCTTTGATGGCCGAGAGGGTGTCGCTGCAGAATTGTGATTCGCCGATGATCATGTTTACCCTGCAATGGTTGCTGTCGTTGCCCTTCTCGTCATGCCTTCTTCCGCGCTTTTCTCCCGATCGGTCCCCTTGGGAAGGTTTTTCCGTTTAAGGAGTCCTGATGTTTTTTGGGGGGCGATCTAAATCGTGGATGATATCTTTCACGCTGGAGACTTTGAAGAGTTCTCCGGAGAGTAGCTTTGTGGCCAATCTCTCGCCAAGAACTTTGCAGTTAATGGTCAAGTGTCTGCGCGTTTGGTGAAAGTCGCAGAAGACGTTTTAGTCGTAATTCAGATTTTGGGTCCACGGGTTACCCGTCGTCGTCCTTGCTCTGATCCGGAGTTAGTAGCGTAGCTATACGCTCCATGCGTTTCTTCGTCTATGCATTGGGCGCTTTTGTCGTTGCGACGGTTTTTCTTTTTTAATTTCTGATTCGACCTCGGATCCTTCGACGCATTATTTGTTGGATTCCATTTCTGGGACAAGACCTTTGTCTCTTCTTCGATGATGATGTAATCCGTGGCTTTGTGAAGCGCGTCCTGGATTGTACGCGGCTTTTCCAAAGTTATCCACTTTCTGAACTTCGACTTGAACCAAAGCGTTTTTCGAAGTGCGTCTATCGCGACTTTGTCGCTTATCCCGCTGACTCTAGCCATGACGGTTTTAACCGTTTTATGAAGTCGCGGAGAGTTTCATCCTCTCCCTGGGACAAGCTCCAGAGGTCCATGTCGGAGGTTTCTCGATCTATGAACATCGAGTATTGTTTGGGGATTTCTGAGGCAAGCTGGCGGAAGCTTCGATGGAGTTTCGTCTGAGGTGAGAGAACCATTCTAGCGCTGCGCCGCGGAGGTTTTCTTACAAAGAGGCAGCATTCGCCGACGTCTCTCTCGTTTTCTCTGAACCTGGCTCCACCCATCGCGACCTGAAAAGCTTGTAGGTGTGTCTTAGGATCGGTAGTTCCGTTGTATGGCATCACCTTGACCTTCCCAGGATCCAAAACCCTAGTTTCGGTGATACGAGTAGTAAAGGGTGTTTTACGAGCCTCTTCGAGCAGAAGATCGATCTCCGGTGCGGTGCTAGTAGCGTGGTGGATTTGGGACTTCACCGCCCTAACTTCGGCCACCGTTTTCATGAGATCGTCGCGGAGATTGCGAATTTTGGAACTATTGCTAGCAGATTTCTGAGTTTGTCGGCGTTTGCTGCGAGTGCTTTGAGTTTGCTCCTCGGCCAGTTCTTCTTGTTCATTCCAGAAGATAGCTTCTTTTTCTTTGTTCATAGGGTTGTCGAAATGGGATTCGTCCCGAGTTTCCTGGCTCCTTGTGCGGCGTGGATGTATGTCTACGTCTTTGCCGAAGGTTCGGACTAACTGCTAGATTCCACGTTGACGCGTTCGACTTCTCCTCCTTCTTTATCTTCCTTAATAGGAGGAAGCTCTCCGGTTTTTTCGGTGTTGGCGCAGGGGTCTAGATGGTTTGCTTTGCGCGTTGTCGGACCGGTCCAAAGGTGTTGCGAAGTCGAGTCTTCTTTCGCTGATTTGAGTTGTTCCACGCGGAAAAATGGCCATGGTCCTCGTTGTGAGGGTTTCAACCTGTTTAGCGAGGGAGTTCATACCCTTAATATTATCGTCACAAGGCTGTTGGTTATTGAGATTTGGCATGGTTTGATTGAGCTTGATGGCTGGGAGTTATATTGATCTGTACCCCCCCCCCCCCTCCTTCTATCCCCAAACTGTGAGAACCAAAATTCGCACAGTCGATTTTCGTGTAGTTAGGAACGTAGGGTAAACCCTAGTTTCCCAGAGGTCCCGGATATCTGCTAAACCACATGCTAATCAGTCAAAATACGAAGTACAGATCAAAAAATAAAGTAAGAATCAAAAAGAGAGCAAATATATGTCTTATTCCAAATTTGCTTATGAGCGTTTACAACAGGATAGGAGCCTTGGCAAAGAGAGCTGTTGGCGAGATCCTTAGTTCTAACAACATAAGACTGAAATCCTAGTTGAGTCGCAGCTCGAATAACAAAAACGGAAAGTTTCCTAAATGATCTAAGTGCTATGCTATGTTTGCTCTGAGCAGAGATTTTCGTGTGTCCCTTGCATGGTCACCCTTGAAGTCCTTGTATACTTCTCTAGAGGCGATTTGCTCTTTCCACTTCTGCTCTTGGTCGAATTTATCACTTCACTGAAATATTTCTTTTTTTCCTCGATCTTCATGATTATCTTTGGAAACTTAACATTTATCCCCCGATCTTGACATTTATCTTCCGAACTTAAAATGTATCCCTTCCTGCAAAATAAAAGATAAACCTTCACAAAGTGTGGGCTCGATTTTGGATAAAATCGTGAGTGGGCCTCTAGCCGAGTTTTAGACCTTCTCGGGCCATTTTTTGACATAGGCGTTTTTACGATTTTATCGAAAAAGCATTCCTAAGACGACGTCGTCTGAGAGGTAGGATATTTTGTATGGGACGTGTGATTCCATGTATTTAGTTAACCGTTACCGTCTCATATGAACCTGATCCTTTCTCGAAAAAACGAGTTCTTTCAATAAAGTTCCAATGTCAATCCCGACCAAGACGGAACAAAGATAAGTTAGATCAAGTTTTGAAAAAGAGAGTTACGAGGATGAGGTGAGTTTGGATTGATTGATCCGACTTGCCAAACGGGCGAGTCGGATCGCTTGTGCTTCGTAACTGGCCCGTTTGGCGAGTTGAGCTTGTCCAACTCGCCGAACGGGCGAATTGGTCGTTTTGATCCACCCAACTCGCCGAATGGGCGAGTTGGTCGGCACGCTGTCCAACTCGCCCGTTTGGCCCACACTGTCCAAATTGCTGAACGGGCGAGTTTGTTGGTCAGTGTTGTCCAACTCGCGGAAAGGGCGAGTTGGTTGGCCTGCATTGGCCAACTCGCCCATTTGGCGAGCTGGACCAGTCCGACTCACCGAACGTTTGAGTTGGTCAGTTCTTGTGGTTCGATTTGCCCGTTCGACGAGTTGGACGTCTTGCTCGGCCAACTTCTCCATCCAGAAAGTTGGATGATCGAGTCTTCTAGTAGTTTCGTCGTATTCCCATTCGGAGATACGTTTACCCGAGGTCTTAAGACAAACTCTTCTTGATGGCTTATCTATGCAGACTGTTCTTTCGTGGTTAACCAAGATTTGATCTCAATTTTTCCCGTTCCCCTTTGTTTTTTTAGATATTATCTCTTTCTTTCAGAAACGGGGCATTTCTCGGTATGTTTCTGACGTTGATTCCATCGTAACCGATTTTGATCCCAACATGCATGTGGGAAAATATTTGGATGTGAAAGTGGTGTGGATAAGGACCATACATAAGGGGTGGATATTTTAAAATAACCTGATTGACAGATTCATAAGGTTTTCCATATTTGAAAAATGATTATCACAATGCATAGTACAATGTATCAGATTCATTGTTGCAGCTACATCCCTATTATTAGCTGCCATGGTGAGGAAATTTTATTTTCCAAACAAATGCATGAAACTTAGTAATGCTTGGCTCTCAATATACAACCTCTTGTTCATTCATAGGATATTCCTAACAACCCATTATCTTGAGTTAGTATACATGCCACTCTTCGTGAAGCTCCAATAAAATGCATCACAGTGTGTAGTCCAGTTTATGGCCAAGCTAAGTATCAATGGCATGTCCTCTAGAACAACGAAATTTTCAAAACTCCACATTCCATTCCTGCGGGCCCTCTTCTATAAAGTCACTAACTTACATACTAAGATGAACGTCTGGAACATTTGGCCGGCCAGGTCTCGCAGATGTCATATAGATGGTTGATGGGAACATTGACATAGGGGTTGTTTTAAGTCTTTTTCATCATATTTTCAGAATAAATTAATATAAAATTTATTTGTTAAGCTCAAAACAAAAGTGAATGAAAGATTGGTTGGACAATAAAGATAAATTTGATGATACCAGATCAAACCATTAAACAACAAATTTCGAAGAATGTAACAGAAGATAAAACTTAAAAGATTAAATATACTATAACTTTTAGTTTTAACTTAACCCCGAAAGAACAAAAAATTGAACCTTCGCGAGGCAAGTCAACTCTTCTCAAGGAGAAACCCTAGATTTCGATTTCAGTTCGTCTCAAGATGTATTGATGTAATTCACCATGCAATCAATCGAGCTTACTACCGATCTAACACAGATGATGTATCAACAAGCTGTTCTACAAAGAAGATCTGGAGAACACTTCAGTCTCTCAAGTTAGAATCCGACAAAACTCGATGTGCGATTCATGGTGATGCTCAAGCGAAGTTTAAAAAATATTACAAGCTTTGTTTGGTGGCTTAGGGATTCGATCCTACCCATCAGAATCCGGCGGGTATTAAGTATAGAGTATATATGTATAAAGGGTAGATTAGTCATTAGTCTAAACCTACACATCTTCTGTATTCAGTATATATACGTGTACTACTTACTCTAATAACATTATTTCAGTTCCATAAGCTTATATGGTATCAGAGCTGTGATCCATAAACCCTAGCCGACACATTTAAATTTCCCCCCCCCCACCATCTCGTCTACAAGCCTTGTCGGCTTCTTCAACTGAATCCAATGTCGACTTCTCCAACATCATCCGGTGAAACCATCGTCGTGTCCACTGCCCCTACACTCCTGAATGTCAATATGACCAACGTTACCAAGTTGACGGCCTCCAACTTCCTCATGTGGAGTCGTCAGATTCAAGCGCTCCTCGACGGCTACGATCTGTCTGGTTACCTTGACGAATCCACTGTCATCCCACCTCTGACGATTACAACGGATGGCGCTGTCACCACTAACCCGGATTACCTTCTTTGGAAGCGTCAGGATAGACTCATCTACAGCGCCTTGCTCGGAGCTATTACTGTCTCCATCCAACCGATCCTCTCAACTACGAGCACATCGGCTCAGATTTGGGACACCTTGTCCTCCACCTACGCGAAACCAAGCCGTGGTCATATTCAACAGCTGCGACAACAGATCAAGACTTGGACCAAAGGCACAATGACCATCGATGGCTATTTTCAAGGGTTCAAAACCTGCTTTGATCAACTAGCTCTTCTCGGCAAGCCGTACGATCGAGGATCAGATTGAGTTCATCTTGGAGGGTCTTCCAGAGGAGTACAAGATGATCAAAGATCAACTTGAAGGTCGTGAGAACCCACCATCTCTGACTGAGATTCATGAGAAGCTTCTCAATCACAAAAATAAACTTGTCACCAAGAACTCCATCTCTGCGATAACTCCAATCACCACCAATGCAGTAACTCATCGTGGCTCTTCTTCAAACAACAACAACTCGCAGCGTAACTACCATCAGTCTCGCAACCATAACAACACCACTCCTCGTCCCAATCAGACATGGCAACAGCACCAGCTCTCCAACCGTGGTGACAACACTTCCCGCGGATATCAGGGTCGCTGTCAATTATGTGGCGTGCAAGGTCATAGTGCTCGTCGCTGCTCCCAACTACCGATTGCTGCGTCGTCTTACAACCAGAACTCAAGGTCTTCCACGCCATCTCCGACCTCTTGGCATCCGCGTGCGAACATGGTAACGGCTCAAGCTTATATTAAGGTCACTCTTCCAAAGATACGGCAGCAGGTGGAGAAGATTTAAGGGAAAGTGAATGATGATGACACTGTTAATTTTTATTTTGATACAGAGCATAACCTGCTCATGGTCTTAGAGAAGGCTCCATACACATAGATAGAATGGGGTGAATCTTCTGGAACAGCTATGGAACAAAAGATTGACTCCCTTGTAACTGGTGTTCAGAGATTAAGTCTACCTCAATAGGAACCAACAGAGGAGAAGCATCTCAAATTCAACAACAAAATATAGATGTCAGCATGGGAGAGCAAGCTACGAAGAGGAAGGCTCTTGTAGACACAGACATGGAAGAATCTACTTCTGAAAAAAAATATTGAGACAGAACAACAAAACGAAGTCGATCAAGGTTTGGTGGTTCTCCTCAAACTACCACAACAACCATGAGGTTTTTGCATTGGAACTGTCAGGCATTGGAACTGTCAAGGTTTTAGCAGTTCCTCATCTTAAGGATATCAGGCGTATCCATAAGCATGATATCATGCTTCAGGTGGAAACTAAAAATGTGAATAGTATAGTTCAAGGTTTAGAATATCCTCACACTTTTGTGGTACCTGTGACAGCGTGGGATTTAAGGTTTATGTTCTTAATAATGCAATCTATCAAATTAACTTTACGAACTACTCTTTTCAAGAGAAGTCAAATTGCAGTACTTATGGATCGAATTCACTGAAAGCAAGGGCACACAATAGATTTCTATAACTCTAATGGTTAAGCTATGCAAGCTATAAATAGTGGTTTTCATTGTAAGTCTATTAGAAATAGGAAATTATATAAAATACTAAAGCGAATGCAAATATGGAAAAACGATAGATCTAAGGTTTCAGACAAGTGAATTATAATGGATAGGATGTAAGGAATTATTAATACTCCCTCCGTTTCGTTTTACTTGTCGTTCTAGGTTTTTGCACGCAGATTAAGAAACCATTTAATTTACATATTTTCTAGATAAAAACACAATTACCTATACATCTAACCACATATCAACCAATAGAAAAATAGAATAACAAATAAAACTAATAAATTTTGCATTGAAATTATAAAACGACACTTATTTTGAAACAAAAAAAATCTCTACAACGACAACTAAATCGAAACGGAGGTAGTATGTGAGAACAATAAATGTTAACTAGTCCGACCCCCTCTTGTCCCAACTCTCGATTCCAGACAGAGAAGTGCCCCGTCGATCGACGAATAAGGCTTGATGTCGATCGACCGCTAATCAGATAGGAAGTTCGTCCACTATGCTAATTAGATCAGCTCTCGCATGCATTTAATAACCTAGCTCAATGAAATAAATTATGGCACAGAACATGCTATCGTAGTTATCCATGTCCTAAGTTTAGGTTCCTATTTAGCTACTCTAGAATGCAAGCATTAAACACAATTCCAAAGATTGATACTACTTCATCCTAGCAATCCTATTTTAGGGCTAATTCATCAGTACCATTATGAACCATAAATCTAACAAGTGAATTACTCAAACATGATCAAAGAAAACATGATGAGTTTGAATAATATAATGCATAGAATAATAAATGGGGTTCAAATACAGATCTATGAAGGAGTTCAGATCTTCTCCCCTAAACTATTGAAAAGCTCAATGAAAGAAAACTAAAAGCTGTAAAATAAAACATCGTGTTCAGCCTAAACAATGTGGGAACCCATATAAACTATGTTCAAAAACTCATCCAGAGGCATTCTCGTAATTCGTCTTGACTTGGGCTTGAAGTCGGAAATACTGTGAGTGGGCCGTCGATCGACAACAAGGATGCTCCGTCGATCGATGGGCACGCTTGACGGCGACTCGTATTTAGCTGAATGTGAGCAGCTACTGGATATTTCTTCTGAATACTCTAGCAAGTTCCATAATCTCCATAATGCTCCAAAACGTAGGTGGATTTGTAAAGGTTCTAAAACACAGTCCAAACACACATAATAAACTCAAAATAGGGTCCAAATGATGGTCTAAAACTGGTAAATAACAAAGTATATCAATTCTCCCAGACTTAACCTTTTGCTTGTCCTCAAGCAAAAGAAAGTTAGCTTTTGAAAGAGGTTTGAAAAGTGGAGACTCACATAATGTATAAGTATAACTATCACCCCTACTATATTGCAACCACATCAAATAATGCTAATCAAGAGAAACTCTGTATGCCATATCCTAGTATAGAAACCAAATTCATTATGTCAGCAACTCAACAAATTCTAATTTGACTTACCCCTCTACTGATCTCATTTCTTTGCATAAAAATAAAGTGTAGGCTTTACCTTGGGAGTATCGATCAAAAGACACATGGACTCAACTCTTGCAAATTTGCAAACACGGGTATAAAGTCTTTCATCATCCCTTTCCTCCCTCTTTTATCTCCTCTATGAATCTTTTAGATCTCAAACTCAATGGACAATGATGTTAATTTACTCCATCTTGCCATCTTATTTTTGATTTCTTCTTTCTTTCTTTTTTTTCCTTTTTTTTTCTTTTGGGCAAAGTTGTAGGCGAATAGTGGGGTCATCATAATGTACCTACCCCTCGCTTCCAACAATGTGTGATGATTCCTTTGAATTAGAATAGTGGGGTCATTGGTAATATACCTACCATTCTGAATCTCAAGAAATCAGCTTAGAATTTTCTTTTTATAGATGTTGAAGAGATATATATATATATATATATATATATATAGAGAGAGAGAGAGAGAGAAGAGAATCATAAATACACAGACTAGTACCTTACAAAATTGTAGAATGAATCTGATCCGATGTATGTCAAGCCCCAAAACAAGCAAATTTGCCAGTATTAGGTTGAAGATCAGCTTTGGTTCCTTCAAACCTTCTTAGTAAGTGCGATTCAATGGCAGGATGACCACTTTAGCATCTCTAATAATCTATGCAGTCAACATGTCTAAGAGCGGTGTTATAGTGTGGTTAGTCCAATAAATAAGGTCTGGTCATAATCCCCTTTTTGACTCAATAAAAACTTTTCAAAAAACTTAACAAATAAAAGCTCAAAATAAATAAAAGCATCAACAAAACCTCCGCCAGACTTAAATAACATTGTCCCCAGTGTTATCCCGTCTGTTTGATTAAGGGAAAACTAAATTATAAGTAAAAGGTAGAAAGAAACTCGAAGTTATCAAACTCCGTAAGGAGTGTCGACCGATAGTGAGTGATGATTATCGACTGATAGTAAGCCAACCAAACCGTCGACCGATGGTGAAGTTGATGTCGACCGATGGTGGTTTTGAACATTTCTACTCCTTCTTTGAAAACCTAAAGTAATTAAATAAAAATTATAATTAATAACTAAATAATGGAAAACAAATTAAAACTTACTACACAGTGAGTTACCTCTCACTCAGGGCTTGGTTATAGTCTTAAGCTCGACGTTTGAAATTCTGGAATAGTAAGGTGGTTCATCGAACCACTGTGGAAAGCAGGTATCCACATAGTCTTTGTTCGTCTCAAACCATGCACTGATGAAGCTCCTAACAACTTCTTCTCCTCTGGTTCTCTGGTTGTCCATCCTTATCCGAGCAATCTCCATTGTACTCATCCTTTCCTGGACTGTTTGAATGCATTCCATACGCATGTTAAGCATGGCATATGTGGGCTCTGAAATATCATCTAATCTCTGGTAGATAATATCCCTCATCAAGTCTTGAGAAAAGTAAACTCCGTCAAGTTTGTCTTCCATTAAATTCTCTGTTACCAGCATCTGCCTAAATGTTGTGTGATAACTATCGATCGATGGTCTAGTATTTCTGTCAGTCGATGCTGAACTAACTGCTCAATAGATTGTTGTTGTTGAATAATCTGATGAGTGTAGTCTATCTTCTGCTTCATCTCTTCCATGCATGTGGTTAACCAGCCAATATTGTTTTTGAAGGGGTGGTACAGGTCATCGAGCTTCTTGTAATAGTCATTCATAATCATTTCCTAGGCTCTGAAACTCCTTGTACCATGTTGTCAACTTCTTGTCTACTGGTAAGTTGATGTGTCTGGTTTGGCTCTGCGAATGTCTTCTACATACTCTGGCAAACATAGATGATTATACTGCATGCATGT
>CAJHQP010004471.1:0-54954 GCA_905132765.1 Moricandia arvensis | reverse complement strand
TTTTCAACTTTGTGTTCCCGTTTAAAAGTTAGGGATTTTGTTTTTATTTAGATAAAATAATGTAAAGTTTTTTTTTTTTTGGAAATGGGGGTAATGTCGCGTCCGTTTGATTATTTTCTACGTGCTTTTAGCTTTTAATTAACTAATTAATTAATTATATTGTTTCCATGATGTAGATGAGATTTGGCTACTTCTTGTTATCTTATTCTGGAGAAAAAAAATGATAGAAACGGGAAATTTTCCGCTACTTTAAGTGCAATAATATAATATGCTTTCCACTAATTATTTTGCAATATCTTTTTTATTTGTGCTACATATTCTGGCAGTATCTTTCTTATTATTATTTACATTAATAAAAATATATCAAAACATTCCGCAAATGACCTGTGAATCAGCTCTTGCTTTCTTTTCAAAACGCTAGTAAGGCCCATGAAAGCTCGCATAAATGAAAGACATTAGATATGATCAACACGTAACCCTAAGGCTCATAAAAGCCTATTAAGAGCACCTCCATCAAAGGGTTCTTAGAGGGTTTTTAACCCAAAAAAGTGGTGGATCCCACCACCTTTCCTAAGAACTCGTCTCTAAAAATCCCTATTTAAAAACCGGTTCTTACACTGTTTCGTGTACCCCACTGACACGTGGCGGTCCACGATTGGTCGGTTTTAATTTTTTTTTTTTTTAAAAAAAAAATCATAAAACAGAAAAAAAAAGAGTAAGAATCCCTTGGGGGTTCTTACCGATGGAGATGGCCTTAGATACTTGACCAAAAGAGCAGAAGTTAAAGCAAATACTCAAGTGGTGGATTTAAATTTGAGGATTAAGCATCATATGTCATTAGATTACTTAGGTTTAAAGGAAGGAAAAGCCGACTAAATTAATTAACAATTAACAAAAAGTCAAATAATAAAAGTTAATTAAAGAAAGAGATTAATCTGGGAGTAAACAATGTTCGAAAAGGTGGGAAGAAGAGGATGAACATTGATCAGTCGAGTCTTTATTATAATTCACGCCGGTGCATCTAAGCCAAAGAAACAAATCTCTGTGTGATTTGATTATTGTTTTTGAAGTAACAAATGTGCGATGAATCTTCTTAATTGTACACATATTAAGTGGATGTATACACAACATTAGCTAAAGTTCTGCTGTAACTAAATATTAAAAATGTGGAAATATGATATATTTCGTTAGCTATGCATCAAGTACGAGAAAAGCTAACGTGACCCTCATGCCATATTAGCGCTTATAATATATGAAGATTTAATTCCGGTATTTTACACTATGTTTATGTATGCATCAAGTATGCATGTGTTATGTTAGTCCTCTGCAAAAGTGTGTACTGATGCACAGGATGTGTCATGTAAGTAACAAAGCCATGCTTAGATGGCCCCTCATGCATTTATGAAGGACATCTAACATATACAATGATCAAATTCATATAGGCGTGGACCGTTTGATGTCTGATCACTGTATATGTTTTCTTGTTCCTATTACAATTCATATTTGCTATGCATATGAATCTGATCATTGTATATGTGTATATGGAGGAGATGCTATATGTTTATGTGTCATGGCATGTGCAGTTATATGCCTTTACTCGTGAAGCCCACGTGACTCAAACCTTTGTTCAAACTTGACATGTTATATAGTCTTCTACTCTTTTTTTTGTAATGAGTTTTCAGTATAGTCTTCTAGTCTTTTACTTTACAATACGTTTTTATAAATATGCTTTACAATACGTTGATACATAGAAGCTCACTCTATAAGAAAAACATATTGACTATGTTTGTTTATCAGTGGAATTCAATTTTAAAATTACTAAGTTTCATGGCATATCACTGGCCTTTTTTTTGAGGAATTTCATTCAATTTCTCAAAAAAAAAAAAAACTTGAAATTCCATTAGGTTTACATAATCTTGGAACACTAACATTCACACAACTTAGATAAATCACAAAATTTAAGATCATAAGGATATATATACCATTAAACAAATTCTATATGATTAATATATAACTAAGCTGACGTACTGATTTATTTCTTATAATATCATATTATCATTCCATGTCGCTTAATATATTTGCAAGTATTACTAATTAACGACCATGATAAACGAAGAATTTTTTCTGTTACAACGACTATACAAATCTCAGTTTGTATAGTTATGGTCGGCCATATGCAACTAAGACTTTTAAGTACAATACTCAATCAGTAGTACTCATCACGGATTATCAAATCCAACCAAATTCTCATTCTCTAATTTCTCAAAGTACATACATATCTCTATTACATTTTGAAATCGAATTATTAATGATTTGAGACAGGTTTCTCAACCACTATATTAATGCTCTTCACATGTAAGGATCATTGGCTGTTACGGCCAGTATAGCCGCGTATCATGCTCAAGTTAAATAAGTTTTGGTTAGTAAAGTTGTATTTATATAGAACGTAGTCTTCGTAGTACCAACAAGGCTCATGGCATTTTTGTTTTTTTCAGTTGTTTGATAAGTATATATTCTAGAGAAATACCTTAAGATAACCCTAAAAAAGTTTTTGTCACAAAAATAATCCTCAAAACAAAAATGACAAATCTAGCTTTTTCTTATTTTCAAAAAATTATTTATTCTTTTTTAATTTTAAATATCACTCCCAAAACTCCATCCCATAACTCTAAACTCTAAGTCTAGATTAGTTAACCCAAGGGTTAACAAAATGACTAATATACATTTATACCCATTGGGTTAACTAATCTAGACTTAGGGTTTAGAGTTATGGGATAGGGTTTTGGGAGTGAAGTTTAAAATTGAAAAAATAAAATAAAAATTAATTTTTTGAAAATAAATAAAGGCTAGATTTGTCATTTTTGTTTTTGAAGGTTATTTTTGTAACAAAAACTTCAAAAGTGGTTATTTAGTAGATTTGCCCTATATTCTATCTATAATAGATTTACATCATAACCTTTGACCGTATCTCATATAATGATTAGATTAGACGATGATATGATTTGTCCTGCTTTATCCCTCTGGAAATAAGTTAAACAAAATAAATATAATGGTTATAATGCCTTTTCTCTTTAAATGATTGGAGCCTTTTAGTTTATAAAATTCTTGATTTCGGTAGCTATGATTGGAATTGTATTGTATGTTTAAATCTCTTAATCATTGTGGTCAATGACCATGGTATTTGTTAGCATCCTTTTAACAGTCGATCATTGTATAGGTTCTCGACAGTTGTAAAATGATCCAAATATATGTTAAATGGAGTAAAAAATCGTTTGTTCATCTTATCAACTTGCTAGCTATATCATTGGATACTTATTTGTCATTTTGTTTAATTCATTTATCAATCTGGCTTCATGGCACATTTTGAACTAAGAGATCATGCCCTCTTCCTCGATTCACATAAAAGACATCTCCTTCGACTTTCCCAATTAGCTTCTCAGTTGACAAATTCCCGCCATTGCAATAATAATATGTACTCCTTCCATTTAATTTTAGTTGTTGTTATACAATAACTTTTTTGTTTCAAAATAATTGTTATTTTATAATTTTAATGTAAAATTTATTAATTTTTTATATTTTTAATATTTTTGATCAATTTTTTTTTATTGTTTGTATATAAGTAATGATGTTTTATTTAGAAAATATAAAAAATATTTTTTAAAAAATATGTGTGAACAAATTTAAAACGTAATTAAAATGAAACTGAAAAAGTATTAATAAGTCAACTAACGTTCTACATTATAAGCATCCTTGATATATGCCTTCATTAACGTCCTTAACTAACGTTAACGATCATCATAGACTTATAGACAAAGGTGATTGCATGTCAACTCTTCAGAAATTAACCCAAATTAATTAAGGAAAAACATATTTTTAAAGATGTAGAAATACATATTTATAAATTCAAATATAATATATATCAAGTAGAGTGATTACACAATACATGCAAACTTTTTATTGAAATTACAACAGCAAATAATATATAGATAGCCACTGCAAGTCCACATTCGGACTGAGTGCATTTTAGACACGTATAACAACACTTATAGTATAGTTTCAAGAAAAAAAAAAACACATATAGTAACAAGGGTACACCCGAAAAATTGCATTAAAAACTCACCCAAACATTGTATGAATATTACACATATATAATGATATTATAGATACCTTGGAAATAAGAAATACTTCCAAAATATAAAAAAAATGAAGGAAATAAAGAAGAAGAAAAAAACCTTGAAGTTTTTATGTTTTGTTTAACATGTCGTCTCAAACTCAGGGAGATGAATAGCTTCATCGTTCATCAGGTACACGGTCAGACCATGAAACCCGGAAAACCCAGTTAGAGACTGTCTTCTTCCTCAAACTCTTGAGCCTCTCATGGCTCTTTCTTGATATCATCCGTCCACAGTCTGTGGACTCTACGAACGTTTTGAGCCTCTCCAAGGCCAAATCGAGTGTATCCTCACTCATATTAGCAAAACAAACCCTAAACCAACCCGGTTCGGTGCAGTGACATGACGAACCGGGCGAGATGTTTAGCTTCACGTTGTAAACAATCTTTTTCCAGAGGTCGAGCTCTGCTTCAAATGTGTTTGTGTCCAAGAGGTGTCTCATGTCGACCCAACAGAACAAGCCCGCGTTGCTTCTCAGGCAAGTAATCCCCGAGGACTCAAGACCAGAGACTAAACGTTTCTGTCTGGACCTAAGCCGTTTCTGGTTCTCTTCTAGGTATTGGCTTGTGAACTTCTTGTCTGAGAGTAATGCAGAGAGAAGGTACTGAGTCTGAGAGGAAACAAGACCGAAACTCGACATTTTTGTAGCTGCTGAAACGATCATTTCATCGTTGGAGTAGATTGCTCCTAAACGGAAACCAGGAAGCCCTAGATCTTTAGAAAGGCTATAAACGATGTGGACTCTTTTAGAAACCTCGGTGTTTTCGAGGTTCTTGTCTTTCAAGACATCCATTACGCTTATGAACTGTTCAAACCCGAACATAGTCCCTGAGTAGATCTCGTCGCTAATGAGATGAATGTTCTTGGAAGTGATGAAGTCAACCAGAAGGTTAAGCTCACGTCTGGTCAACGCAGTGCCAAGTGGGTTTGAAGGGTTTGTGACAAGAACTCCTTTGACTTTTAGGTCAAGTTTATGGGCTTGTTGGTAAGCTTGTTGTAGAGCTGACTCTGTGATTTGAAAGCCATTGGAGCTTGAGCAGTGGATTGGCACAATCTCAGCTCCGGTTCTCCATTTAAGATCTCTATCAAATCTGTAATATTCATCAAAAAAGCCAAAACGTAAGCAGAAAGTTTTAATGAGTATGCTTGGAATCCAAGTAAAGTGAGATTAGGGTTATAATAGTAACTTACCCAGGATAGTAAGGAGTAGGCAAAAGGAAAGCGTCACCAGGCTCAGCGAGACAAAACATGAGAGTCTCGTTAGCAGAGGTGGAACCAGCGGCTAAAACAATCTTTTTCGGATCAAAAGTGACTCTGTTTCCTCTTATCTCTTCCATGAACTCAGCCATGGCCTATAAAAATAGAATATGTTCATGAGAACTGAGATAATGATTCATTACTTGTGATACAAGTATTATGTTAAAACAAATGAAGCTTACTTTTTTGAACTCAGGCATGCCGTGATAGTCTTGAAAGAGAGCAAGCTCTCTGAAAATGGATTGACCGTTCCTCTTGAGACTAGCTGCGTCCTGGTTCTTAGCTAACCATGACTCGATCAGATCAAAACATAGCTGATTTTCAGCAAGACCCATCTGGATCATCCCATTAGGGTTCTTGATCTCATCGTAAGGATTTTTCTCGTACTCCTCCCATCCCAAGAAGTAGGATGAGTCTTGTCCATGACCATTGCTTGTCACTTTCGTCGAAAGCTGTTTCATTTTTCTTATTTAAGGTCACAAGATTTTGGTCGAAGAGAGATATAATGTTAGAAAAGAGTGGGAGAGAGAGAGAGAGATAGAAAGAGATCTTGAATTTAGGGTTTAAGTTGGTGAAGAGTGTTATATGTTTTGAGAAGCAATGGGTATGTTAAGAGATATATATAGATGACAACAGAATCAGAAACTGTGAGACTTTTTACGTAGTTTTAGTAAATGTTCGTTAAGACATGTGATGCAACTTCTTTTTTATTGTATTCTAATACGTCTCTAATAATCATTCAGCTATTATTTGATGTTAGTAATTATTGAATACATTGCAAATAGCGCTTTATACTATGTGTGATCCATCATTGAACTTCTAATATTTATTATTGCATTCACACATACATCAATAAATCTTAGTATTTGTATGTTTTCAAAAACTTCCAATTCTATATACATACAAATTGATTGACACATTTTGAGCTCATTTGTTCGTTTCCTAGGATTTGAGTATGTTAAATAACAATTTTATAAATTAATCTAGATAAGAAAGGAAAAATATCGTTCTGACGTATTAGATAATTGTATTTTAGTGTCGTTAAATGATTAGCCTTTACGCGTTTCCGTCACCGCCGGACCATCCCTTTATTAGAGACTAAACATGGCAATTAGAAATCATTATTTATACAAAAGTTGTGACAGTATACGAAATTTTCTTATCAGAATCTGTAACTTTGACTTATATAATAATTTAATAAAATAAGATTAGAATGGTAAAGTAAAACTTGAAAACAAGCAAAATGAAATACAAGAAAAAAGAATAAGGAAGGTAGACAAGTGGGGATCAAACGTAATGCCATGCCATACCGACATCGAATCGCTATAAGAAATTGTATTGGCTTACAAAATTGATTCGTATACATTTATACTTTTATTAATACGGAAGATGATAACTCAAATAGGACCATTTATGCTCCCTAAACTCTAGTAGTCCCATATGTGTTGGTCCGTCATTAATTTTTTTTTACGACAACGTGTTTATTCAAAGGTCATTTTCATGCAAATATAAGTTTTCATTTACCATGATGGTTTCAGTTTTGTAATATCACTAAGACCATGATTATTGGTGGTCCTTAAGGCGGAGGTCCTTAGAAACAGTTAAAGACCCGTTTCTTAATTTTCAAAGAAAAAGTTAAGGACGTCTCTTATATAAGAGACGTCTTTAACTTTTTCTTTGAAAATTAAGAGACGGGTCCTTAACTGTTCATAAGGACCTCCGCCTTAAGGACCACCAATAATGTTGCTCTAAGAGACTAATTACAATGATCGGTATGTGTAGTAATGTACACCAATCTCAATTTCAGTAGAAGTATAAGATTTTTTTTTTCTTTTGAAACACAATAGAAGTATAGAATAAATGATGACATTGTATCATAAATATGATGATCAAATAAATTCTCAGTTGGAATAAAAACATGAAGTTTTATGTACGTCTTGAGTCAGTTATATTCGCATACTTTGATAATCAATGAATTTGATGATTAGTTGATTACAGATGATAATCAAGGAGAAGTAAGACGACTATTACAAAATATAAGTTCTACTAACTGGAATGATGAATATATATACATATAGGTGTATATAAAATATATTATGTGGATTTTTTTGTGAAACTATTTTCATTCTGAATATATAAATTTCAAAATATGAAGAACAGAAATAGATAGAATTTTTATTCTGTATTTTGAATGATGTCTCTTAAACATGGGATAATAAAAGAGTTATCTATTAATTCGGATATAGATTAATGATTAATATACTTATACTTACTTAATATTTAATCAATCCAGTTGAGTTATATTAACCAACAAAATCAGGTGGACGAAATCAAAGCCAGTGGTGGTAGCCGTTGGTTTATAAGTTTATGCCCCCAGATTTTTAGGCGACGTTTTCCAATTTAAGTTTGACTCCAACTACCAACTAACTTAACTAGAATATTATTTGGTAGGTAATAGTCTAGGAGTATATTGTTTCTCTAAAATAATAAGAGTTGACGTCAGAAATTGATATTATCACACACCATTTTAAATTTTTAAACAATAATGAGACGTTGTGATTTTCTCAGATTATTTTTCAAGATTTTATAAAGCTCAAATTGATTTGATTGGTGGGACCAAAATGGGTCCTCAAATAACAACCCATAATAATGATAAAATGCAAATTGGCTCATTGAAATAGCATGTGAAATCATCATCTTGATGGTGATGAAGCCATATATTTCGGCATTCATCATCTTGATTGCATTTTCTGAAACAACCAAAAGATATCATATCAACTCATAAATGCAATCACATAATTAATATTACAAAACAATTTTTTTTTTGTCATTATCACAAAACAACTTTAGATTCTGTAATCAAGATAGAACACCATTTTGTATTTTTGTCATAAAAGTGGAGTTTCTATTAAAAGAAAATAGATTTTTTATTTGACATCGAATGATCCTATAATTCAAAAAGAGATGGTTCGAGAAGCCGATAAAGATAAAAAAATTACCAGTAAAAATAGAACTTATGAAATCATATAGCAACTGATAGTTTGGTACCATTTATACTTTATAGATCTAGATAGTATATTCTCATATTTTAATCAAAAAGTACAAAAAATTATGGCTTAACATTCAAAAAAAAATTTATTGCTAAACAAATCCTACTATGTAATTTCTAAAAACAAAAACAAAAAAGTGGTGAAGTTTGAGCCTATATATATGTATATGGAAATGTTAAAAAAATTGTCGTAGAACGTTCAGAATATTAGAGAACAAATGGTGTATACATTTGTATTGTTACTAAATGTTTTTATAAAATCATAGAGGATGATGTAGAGGCGTGAGGGGAGGCACATGGCGATGCAGTAGAAATAGGGTTTAAGAATGCATGTGAAAAGTGTAGTTTAGAAGACCCTACCCACCCCAAATCCATACATCAAACAAAAACATTTTGTGACAACCATCGTGATCTTTCTTTTTTTCCATTTTTGTTTTTCTTAAAACCCACTATTCATGTTCCAAATTTTGAAATCGTGGGTCCCATTTAACACTCTTCAGAACCTGATATGTGTTATGCATATTTTTAGTGTCTTTGTTTGGTGATCGAGTCTTCATTCTAGCTGATCTCTCTCGTCTATTGAGGTTGTATCTTTGAATGTATGTGTAGGCAATGATATATTGGTGAGAATAAAATGTGGTTCACTACTAGCAAGATTTTATTACAAATTCCTGGAACACGAATAGTGGTTACTAACTTTTACATGTTTTATGAGATTTGTCTAAAGAAATGTTGGTTTGTATATATATGTATATATCATATCAAAGCCAATAATAAATCAAATAAAAACTTAGATAAAAAAGGGGATAAACTCCCAGCTGCATTGGATACCAAGTTAACAAACAGTATGGTCAAGTTATGTTTATGTCTTTGCACCAGTCTGTGTTTGCCCCTCCCCTCTTGTTTTACATATTTCTAAATCCATGCTGTATATATATTTTTCTTGCATACTTTTTGTAGCCTACCGAAGATTGTAAACAGATAGAAAATGATTCATTTAGCAGCTATACAATAATACATATCATAAGATTAGCCTGTATCTCCAGGCTGTGTTTAGGCTCAAGTCAACAGATATGTCATATGTGTATCGTTCGTATGAGTATGCGTAATGTAACGTATCAAACAATCTACTACTGACATATTAATCTTATTACTATTGGGCCTGGCTCGTATAACCAAATCAAATGGGGGTGTGGGGGGGGGGGGGATACGCAGGCTTCTTCTTTACTTGTAGAGTTGCATCTAATATTCTTCAACCTTAGCCCAACACAAATTTTTTTGTTTGACCAACACAATTTTTTTTTGTTTGACCAACACAGTTAAATGGTAGAAACAGTGAGACACTCAAATGTCCAAAATGAGTTACACAATAATATAATGATCTCCTAACATAATAATATTCCCTTTTGTCAAAGAAACATAATAATTTTTATAATTGTTTTATAAAAAACTTGATTATCTGCTAATGTCATAGCTTAAAATGAAATAAATGCAGGCTAATTTTATTAAATAGTTAAATTATGAAACAAATAGTTGAGAATGTGTTACAATTTTTTGTGGAACTTTCTGTTTCTTTCTATAGAGGAAAAAAAGGCATATAACAGAGAGAAGACATATCTGGTCTGATGCTTTTCAAGACCAGTAATAACAATAATGTTCTAATGTAATGGCTTGAGGTGGAAGACTTGACAAGCTGGTTTGTATGAAACCTTGGAAGCTGCTTTTTCGAACTTCTTGCTCGCTGCTTCATTTTCCTCTAGATTCGTCTGTGAGAAGAAACGGTTCCACCATGACGAGCTACGCATTTTAGCCTGCAGAACAGTGAAAATTGTATCAAGTTCCCCAACAGGACAAGTATAAAACCTAAACTACATGTGTGTGGTTTCATTCATGAGAAGAACATGGAACTTACTGGTCGTCCAAACTTCGACAACTCTGCAACTTTAGCCTTTTGCTTACCAGGATTACCTATAATACATGGAGGTTTAAGTTTATTCAGAATGGAACTACATCTCTTTGGGTACATCAAATCTTCCAAAAGGCTGTGTTGTTAGTTACCTGCGAAAAGAAGGAGACCATCTGAAGCAACCCGTGCAAGTTCAGGAACGGTCTTGTTCAGATACTTAGGTGAGAGGTAATCCAGAGCATCTGAGACGATGACAAGAGAAAACGACTTTGACCGGTAAGGCAGAGGGAACTTGATGTCAGCAACACGTACAAGGCCTTTATGCAAAAGACTTTTGCAGTTAGAGTCAGCATCCTCTACATCATATGGTTCAACACCCCACGCTTCAGTCTCTTCTTCCTTCAACAGAGTAGAGACCACTGAGCATGTTTCAGGACCCACGTGGAGGACTTTTCGCATGCTATCTCCGTAAGCATTCTTGAGAAGAGGAATGGCTCTTTGAACTTCTGATGTGCAAGAATAGTCACCTATAGAAAGTTGTTAATGATTCTTGCAACGTTAGAGATACTAATTGAGTGAAGACTAACACTATCTTTACTGAAAAAGAAAAGGAAGAAGTACCTGTGATCTTGCTGACTTCTCTGATACTTTTAAACATACCTGTTAGCAAACCGGAATCTGCAATTAGAGAGCTTTCAAGTGGTAATCAATCAAGCAAAAGATACACATTTGGTTGAAGAGAAACAAACCTGGACCACTGAAAGCATAACCAATGAGAAGGCATGCTCCCTGGTAATAAACAAGAAGGACAACATTTGTATCATATGAAATCACTTAGAGAGATTACAAGGAAAACAGGGATGAGATTCATACCACAAGAACAAGGCAAATAGATAAGAGAGGAGAGGAGCGAGACTTTGAGTGCAAAGCTCCTACAAAAGGGAAGCTTCCACTATCCCCTACACGCCTAGTCGAACCTACTTGCCTTCTAGACATGACTAAAGATCCCTCAAAGCTTTTCTTATACCTTCAAAACAAACCAAAAACATTCAAAAAGATTAATCCACAACTTTTGTTAACCAATAATGCCTGTAAATCTACAAAGAACACATGAAACTGAGATTAAAAAAAGGCATTCTCTACGCGGTTTCATAACTAAGATTATCTACACGATTTAACGTTCACTAGGTTCCTTCGTTCAGCTATACAACAATCATTAATCCATCACATTCTTAACCAGATATGGAATCTATTTAAATATACAGATCCATTAATAAATAAGCATCCCGAATCGGGAATGCAAACTACCAGACGAACAAAGCACCTTTCGCGCGAGAAATCACCAATCAATCCACAGAAACGAATCAATACCATTGATATATATATAGATCCATGGAACAGGGAGCTCGAGCTACGAAACAATCCGTGAAGGGAGAAGTATAACATACCTTGAATTAGCGCTTTCGAATGAACGAGATTCGGATCCAAAGATCTCAGATCCGAGAAGATTCGTGTGTGAAAGCTTTCTATCTTCCCTGTAGCTCTCTCGCTTTAGCTAGGAAATTTATAAGCGGAGAGCTTCCTAGTGTTACTGTCAAGAGAATAATAAAGAAGAAGCGAGAGTGCTATTCTCACTACGTCGTCGTTTCTATTCTGCACATTTAACTAACTTTAATATATCATATTTCTTGTTTCTGCCGACACTTGCAAAGTTTACAAAGTATGTTTGGGCCAGTGCCAGATATTTAGTGGGCTTTTATCAGTGCTTGTACGGTCTATTAAAGTAATTTGGAGCCATGAAGAACCGATGAAGAATATTGGATTAGAGTCCAGAGAGTCGTGTACTCTGTTAATTTGTATCTCAGTAGTTACGTCACTGGTCCATGGTTTGTATTCCAAAAGGTTTAGTTATAGTAAGAGTAGAGCTGGCCCTCTTACAAGGTCTCAAACTGGTCCACTTAAATTCTTATGTAGGGTTCTAACGTACCCGTACAGATAGAATTCTATTTGCTGCCTTTCGATCAGTGACGTCATGATGTCGGACGGTTCTTTGACTGGACCATCCACCAACATATATCCATACCAGTACATGTCAAGTGTCCCTTAATGGTCCCTTGCCGATACCTTATTTGGCCCATTAAATTATTTTTTTACACTAAACTCTACTTTAAAGTGGAAAATAGATTTGATTTGGAAATGCTCTTACAATTTACAAAAGTTTCATAATAGAGTAGAAGTGAAAAAACAACATAACACAGTATTCCACAAACAAGTCTTGCCCTTTTTTTTTTGTTAACATAAACCAAATTACAAATCATATTTGTTATCATAACTAAACTAAAACAAGGAGAAATTCCAAAAGATGAACATAAATAAATATATAAACATGATTAGAGCATTATTATAAATTCCCTATTTTGTTATTTTGTATCTTTAGTTTCGTTTGTTAATTAAAAGTGAAAAAAAAACTAAATTAAGGAAAATTAAACCACAATTAATAACATGATTAGTAATCAGGCATGGAGTGACTAATCTTCCCTTCTTCTTCCTCCATCTTCTTCTCCGTGATCTTCAACCAAACACACACTCCCGTGAAGCTAATCACCAAGCTCGCGACTCCACTTCCAAGCCCAATCCCAACGATCGCCATCACAGACAACCCCTTGCTCTTCATCTCCTCCAACGGATACCCATACAACTTCTTATTCCCATCAAACGAGCTCGCATTAAACCTCGGCAAGTTTCCGTTACGCATCCCCAGATTCGCCGGGATCTGACCGGCCAACTTGTTGCTCGACACATCGAACGCCGATAGCCTCGCGAGCGTCCCGAGCTGCTGCGGGATTAAACCGGAGAGTTCGTTACCGTGGAGATCGATGACGTTGAGGAACGAGCATCGCGCGAGCTGAGGCGAGATTTCGCCGGAGAGACGGTTGGAGGAGAGGTTTAAAACCGCGAGGTTGGATAAGGACTGAATCTGCGGCGGGATCTCGCCGGAGATCTGGTTGGATGATAGATCTAGTGACTGGAGGTTCGTGCAGTTGGAGATGAACGGCGAGATTGAGCCTCCGAGAGAGAGGTTTGTTAAAGAGAGTTTGTAGATTCTGCCGTTGTTGCAGGTGACGCCGTGGAGATTGGATTCGAAGCTGGGGCAAGGGTTGGAGAAGAAAGGTTTAGTCCAGTTATGGAGATTATTCGCCGGATCTTCTAAGCTTTGGTGGAGATTCGTGAGACACGCCTCGTCGTTTGAGTCACCGGAAGCTAAACGCCGCGACGTTTCGAAACTTAGGAGGATAAGTAAGATTAACCGGTTGCTAAACCGGTGGTTATTAGCCGGCATTGGAGAGATGAGACGGGGGGAAAATTGCTTCTGAGAGTAGTGATGCGTACGTTAGTAGAGCTTCGGGCTATGCGCATTATAAAGGTTGATGTATTTATAAGTATTTATAAGTATTTATAAGTATTTATAAGTATTTATAAGTATTTATAAGTATTTATAAGTATTTATAAGTATTTCTCCATTTATTAAGGATTCAAAGTTCAATTTTCGTATATAACACGTTAGTCACTTTCAAAAGCTTTGTATGTTCATCGTTTTTCAGCATTTAAATACGTTTATAGGGAAATAGACCGAAGGTTTCATGCTTAGTTATGTCACACCGCATTTCGCAATTTAATTGTATTTGTTTGACTGTATTATAAGACGTAGGGTATTAACTACGGTGTTATTTTAATTGGAGCGTCAAAGCATACAATTCGACAAGGCCTCTCTGTCTTTTCCTATATAAATAATTAAATATAAGATTTTGTTAGTGAAGTTTATAAGGTCCGAATGGTAATCGCGATTTTGATAATATAAATGATGTATAATTAAAGTGCAGTATAGTTTAACTCTCGTTCATGCGGTTTATGGGACAAGTAATAAGCGCGATTTGATAAAAGAATGCGTTTTTGAGATAAAAATATAAAATAATGTAAAATATTCGGAAATATTTTTTATATAATTTTTTAAAAAGATATTATAAAGAAAATAGATTTTAGTATATAGAACATTTACAGAAAAAACTCAATATTTTTGTAGGTGTTAACCCACAAATTTTTAAAAAAATTCAAAAATATGACAATCTTGTTTTAATGCATAATTGCATCGTGTACTGATATAAGATAATCGTCAATGAGGTTTGGCACCTTTGTTTTATCTGTCTCTCTAGAAAATAGAGATTTTAGTGGTTAGTCCATTAATTTAGATAATATATGAAGTTTTATTAAATTAATTGTTAAAATTTTAGAAACGATATTCATGTACGATGAATAGAAGTTTTTCATACATTAATAGAAATGTAGAATATACTTAGAAAAATTTAAACAGCACAAAAGAGATAAAATTCAGTATATAGAGAAATTACCTAAAAACTCAATATTTTCGTAGGGGTTAACCTACAAATTTTGAGAAAATTTGAAAAAAATTAAACGATGTCCATGTACAATGAAAGAAAGTTTTGAATACATTAATATAAATTTAGAATATGGTTAGAAATTTTTAAACAACGCTAAAGAGTATAAACTTTAGTATATATAGCACTTACAGAAAAAATCAATATTTTAGTAGGGATTAACCTACAAATTTTAAGAAAATGAAAAAAAATGATAAAATCGTATAATGCATAGTTGCATTTGGAATTGGAGAAATAATGTGGTAAGAAATTTTAAACTATTTTGAAGAGGATAAAATTCAGCATATAGAGAATTTACAGAAAAACTCAATATTTTCCTAGGGGGTTAACCTACAAATTTTGAGAAAATTTCAAAAAATATAACAATATTTTTTTAATGCATAGTTGCATCACTAAATGACATAGGGTTATGGTCAAATAGGTTTGAAACCTTTGTTGTCTTTGTTTCTCTTGAGAATGGAGATTTCACAGTGGTTAGACTGCTGGATTAGATAGTATATTAATATTTATTTAATTTAATTGTTAAAACATTAGAATCGATGTCCATATACCATAAAAAAGTTTTGCATACATTATTAATATATAAATAGAAAGTAGTTAGAAATTTAAAAAAATTATAAAGAGAATAAACTTCACTATATAAAATATTTACCGAAAAACTCAATATTTTCATAGGGGCTAACCCACAAATTTTTAGAAAAATTCAAAAATACGACAATCTTGTTTTAATGCATAATTGCATTGTGTACTAACATAGGATGATCGTCAATAAGGTTCGGCACCTTCGTTTTCTATTTTTTCTAGAGAATAGTGATTTTATGTGGTTAGTCCGTTGATTTAGATAGTATAAAAAAATTTATGAAATTAATTGTTAAAGTTTTAGAAACGATGTCCATGTACGATGAATAGAAGTTTCGCATACGTTAATAGAAATGTAGAATGTGGTTAGAAAAATTTAAACAACACTAAAGAAGATAAAATTCAGTATATAGTAAAATTATCGAAAAACTCAATATTTTCGTAGGGATTAACCTACAAATTTTGAAACATTTTCAAAAAAATAGAAACGATGTCAATGTACGATAAAATAAAGTTATGCATACATTAATATAAATTTAGAATATGGTTAGAAAATTTTAAACAATTATAAAGAGAAGAAACTTTAGTGTATAAAATTTTTATTGAAAAACTCAATATTTTAGTAGGGTAACACCTACAAATTTTGAGAAAAAATGACAATATTGTAGAATGCATAGTTGCATTTGGAAGGGGAAAAATAATGTGGTTATAAAATTTTAACTACTGAGGATGAAATTCAGTATATAGAGAATTTACCGAAAAACTCAATATTTTTGTAGGGGTTAACTTACAAATTTAAAGAAAATTCAAAAAATATGGCAATATTTTTTTAATTCATAGTTGCATCGTGAACTGACATAGGATGATGATCAAAGAGGTTTGAAACCTTTGTTGTCTTTGTTTCTCTAGAGAATAGAGATTTCATAGTTGTTAGTCATCTAATTTAGATAGTATATGAATTTTTATTTAATTTAATTATTAAAACATTAGAAACAATGTCTATGTACCATGAAAAAAATCTTGCATATATTAATATACAGATAGAAAGTAGTTAGAAATTTTAGAAAATTATAAAGAGAATAAACTACAGTGTATAAAATATTTACCGAAAAACTCAATATTTCCGTAAGGGTTCCCACAAATTTTAAGAAAAATTCAAAATTATGACAATCTTATTTTAATACATAACTGCATTGTGTACTGATATATGATGGTCGTCAATAAGGTATGGCACCTATTTTATACGCTTTTCTAGAGAATAAAGATTTTATGTGGTTAGTCCATTGATTTAGATAGTATATGAAATTTTATTAAGTTAATTGTTAAAATTTTAGAAACAATGTCCATGTACGATGAATAGAAGTTTTGCATATGTAAATAGAAATGTAGAATTTGATTAGAAAAATTTAAACAACACTAAAGAGAACAAAATTCAGTATATAGAGAAATTACCGAAAAACTCAATATTTTCGTACGGATTACAAATTTTGAGAAAATTTCAAAAACTTTAAAAGATGTCCATGTACGATGAAATAAAGTTTTGCATACATTAATATAAATTTAGAATATTGTTAGAAAAATTTAAACAATTCCTGTATAAAACATTATATAGAAATTTTTAACTACTTTGAAGAGGATAAAATTTATTATATAGAGAATTTATCGAAAAACTCAATATTTTCGTAGGGGTTAACCTTCAAATTTTGAGAAATTTCAAAAAATATGACAATATTTTTTTAATGCATAGTTGCATCGTTAAATGACATAGGATGATGGTCAAATATGTTTGAAACCTTTGTTGTCTCTGTTTCTCTAGAGAATAGAGATTTCACAATAGTTAGTCCTCTCATTTTGATAGTATATGAATTTTTATTTAATTTAATTGTTAAATATTAGAAACGATGTCCATGTGCCATGAAAAAAGTTTTGCATACATTAATATAGAGATAGAAAGTAGTTAGAAATTTAACCAAACCCTTGTTTTCTACCTTTTCTAGAGAATAATGATTATATGTGGTTACTCCGTTGATATAGATAGTATAAGAAATTTTATTAAATTAATTGTTAAAATTTTAGAAACGATGTCCATGTACGATGAATAGAAGTTTTGCATACGTTAATAGCAATGTAGAAAGTGGTTAGAATAATTTAAACAACACTAAAGAAGATAAAATTCAGTATATATAGAAATTATCGAAAAACTCAATATTTTTGTAGGGATTAACCTACAAATTTTGAAAAATATTCAAAAAATAGAAACGATGTCCATGTACGATAAAATAAAGTTTTGCATACATTAATATAAATTTAGAATATGGTTAGAAAATTTTAAACAATTATAAAAAGAATAGATTTTAGTGTATAGAACATTGACAGAAAAACTCAATATTTTAGTAAGGGTTAACATACAAATTTTGAGAAAAATAAAAAAAAATATGATAATACTGTATAATGAATAATTGTATTTGGAAGGGGGAAAAGAATGTGGTTAGAAATTTTTAACTACTTTGAAGAGGATAAAATTCAGTATATAGAGAATTTACCGAAAACTCAATATTTTCGTAGGGGTTAACCTACAAATTTTGAGAAAATTTAAAAAAATATGATAATATTTTTTAATGCATAATTGCATCTTTAAATGATATAGGATGATGGTCAAATAGGTTTGAAACCTATTTTCTAAGTTTCTCTAGAGAATATAGATTTTATGTGATTAGTCCATTGATTTAGATAGTTTATGAAATTTTATTAAGTTAATTATTAAAATTTTAGAAAAAATGTCCATGTACGATGAATAGAAGTCTTGCATATGTAAATATAAATGTAGAATTTTATTAGAAATATTTAAACAACACTAAATAGAACAAAATTCAGTATATAGAGAAATTACCGAAAAACTCAATATTTTCGTACGGATTACAAATTTTGAGAAATTTTCAAAAATTTTAAAAGATGTCTATGTACGATGAAATAAAATTTTGCATACATTAATGTAAATTTAGAATATGGTTAGAAAATTTTAAAAAATTATAAAGAGGATAAATTTTACTGTATAAAATATTTACAGAAAAACTCAATATTTTCGTAGAGGCTAACATACAAATTTTAAGAAAAAAAATGAAAATACTGTATAATGCATAGTTGTATTTGGAAAGGGGGAAAGAATGTGGTTAGAAATTTTTAACTACTTTGAAGAGGATAAAATTTATTATATAGAGAATTTATCGAAAAACTCAATATTTTTGTAGGGGTTAACCTACAAATTTTGAAAAAAATTCAAAAAATATGACAATATGTTTTTAATGCATAGTTGCATCGTTAAATGACATAGGATGATGGTAAAATAGGTTTGAAACATTTGTTGTCTCTGTTTCTTTACAGAATAGAGATTTCACAGTAGTTAGTCCTCTGATTTAGATAGTATATGAATTTTATTTAATTTAATTGTTAAAACATTAGAAACGATACCCATGTAACATGAAAAAAGTTTTGCATACATTAATATAGAGATATAAAGTAGTTAAAAATTTTAAACAATTATAAAGAGAATAAACTTTAGTGTATAGAATATTTACAAAAAACTCAATATTTCCGTAGGGGATAACCCACAAATTTTTAGAAAAAAATAAAAACTACGACAATTTTGTTTTAATTCATAATTGCATCATATAGTATGATCGTCAATGAGGTTTGGCACCTTTGTTTTCTATTTTTTCTAGAGAGTAGTGATTTTATGTGGTTAGTCTTTTGATTTAGATATTATAAGAAATTTTATTAAATTAATTGTTAAAATTTTAGAAACGATGTCCATGTACGATGAATAGAAATATCACATACGTTAATAGAAATGTAGAATGTGGTTAGAAAAATTTAAACAACACTAAAGAAGATAAAATTCAGTATATAGTGAAATTATCGAAAAACTCAATCGTATGGATTAACCTACAAATTTTGAAACATTTTCAAAAAATAGAAACGATGTCCATGTACGATAAAATATAGTTATGTATACATTAATATAAATTTAGAATATGGTTAGAAAATTTTAAACAATTATAAAGATAATAAACTTTAGTGTATAAAACTTTTATTGAAAAACTCAATATTTTAGTAGGGTAACACCTACAAATTTTGAGAAAAAATGAAAATATTGTAGAATGCATAGTTGCATTTGGAAGGGGAAAAATAATGTGGTTATAAAATTTTAACTACTCTGAAGAGGACGAAATTCAATATATAGAGAATTTACCGAAAAACTCAATATTTTTGTAGGGGTTAACCTACAAATTTAAAGAAAATTCAAAAAATATGAAATTATTTTTTTAATTCATAGTTGCATCGTGAACTGACATATGATGATGGTCAAAGAAGTTTGAAACCTTTGTTGTCTTTGTTTCTCTAGAGAATAGAGATTTCACAGTTGTTAGTCCTCTAATTTAGATAGTATATGAATTTTTATTTAATTTAATTGTTAAAACATTAGAAACAGTGTCTATGTACCATGAAAAAAATCTTGCATACATTAATATACAGATAGAAAGTAGTTAGAAATTTTAGAAAATTATAAAGAGAATAAACTTCAATGTATAGAACATTTACCGAAAAACTCGATATTTTCGTAAGGGTTAACCCACAAATTTTAAGAAAAAATCAAAATTATGACAATTTTATTTTAATGCATAACTACGTCGTGTACTGATATAGGATGATCGTCAATAAGGTATGGCACCTATTTTCTAAGTTTCTTTAGAGAATAGAGATTTTATATGATTAGTCCATTGATTTAGATAATATATGAAATTTTATTAAGTTAATTGTTAAAATTTTAGAAAAAATGTCCATGTACGATGAATAGAAGTTTTGCATATGTAAATAGAAATGTAGAATTTGATTAGAAAAATTTAAACAACACTAAAGAGAACAAAATTCAGTATATAGAGAAATTACCGAAAAACTCAATATTTTCGTACAAATTACAAATTTAGAGAAAATTTCAAAAATTATGTACGATGAAATAAAGTTTTGCATACGTTAATACAAATTTAGAATATGGTTAGAAAATTTTAAACAATTATAAAGAGGATAAATTTTACTGTATAAAACATTTACAGAAAAACTCAATATTTTCATAGGGGTTAACATAAAAATTTTAAGAAAAATAAAAAAATATATATGACAATACTGTATAATGCATAGTTGTATTTGGAAAGGGGGAAAATGTGGTTAGAAATTTTTAACTACTTTGAAGAGGATAAAATTCATTATATAGAGAATTTATCGAAAAACTCAATATTTTCGTACGGGTTAACCTCCAAATTTTGAGAAAATTTCAAAAAATATGAAAATATTTTTTTAATACATAGTTGCATCGTTAAATGACATAGGATGATGGTCAAATATGTTTGAAACCTTTGTTGTCTCTGTTTCTCTAGAGAATAGAGATTTCACAATAGTTAGTCCTCTCATTTTGATAGTATATGAATTTTGATAGTTAGTCCTTTGTTGTCTCTGTTTAAATATTAGAAACGATGTCCATGTACCATGAAAAAAGTTTTGCATACATTAATATAGAGATAGAAAGTAGTTAGAAATTTTAAACAATTATAAAGAGAATAAACTTTAGTGTATAGAATATTTACTGAAAACTCAATATTTCAGTAGGGGTAACCCACAAATTTTTAGAAAAATTGAAAATTACGACAATTTTGTTTTAATGCATAATTTCATCGTGTACTGATATAGGATGATCGTCAATGAGGTTTGACACCTTTGTTTTCTACTTTTTCTAGAGAATAGTGATTTTATGTGGTTACTTCGTTGATATAAATAGTATAAGAAAAATTATTAAATTAATTGTTAAAATTTTAGAAACGATGTCCATGTACGATGAATAGAAATATCACATACGTTAATAGAAATGTAGAATGTGGTTAGAAAAATTTAAACAACACTAAAGAAGATAAAATTCAGTATATAGTAAAATTATCGAAAAACTCAATATTTTCGTAGGGATTAACCTACAAATTTTGAAAAATATTCAAAAAATAGAAACGATGTCCATGTACGATAAAATAAAGTTTTGCATACATTAATATAAATTTAGAATATGGTTAGAAAATTTTAAACAATTATAAAGAGAATAAACTTTAGTGTATAGAACATTTACAGAAAAACTCAATATTTTAGTAAGGATTAACATACAAATTTTGAAAAAAATAAAAAAAAATATGATAATACTGTATAATGAATAGTTGTATTTGGAAGAGGGAAAATAATGTGGTTAGAAATTTTTAACTACTGATTTAGATAATATATGAATTTTTATTTAATTTAATATATGAATAGAAATATTAAATTTCACAGTGGTTAATCCGTTGATTTAGATAATATATGAATTTTATTTAATTTAATTATTAAAATATTAGAAATAATGTCTATGTATCATGAAAAATGTCTTGCATATATTAATATACAAATAAAAAGTAGTTAGAAATTTTAAACAATTATTTGATGAAAACCCGTTATTGTGATTACCATTTATTTGATTGGTGACATTAACAAATATCTGTCACATCATCTACAAATACGTGCACTTACTCTTCTATTCACAACCTATATATATCATGTGGGTTCTTATTAGGACGAAGATTGATATCACAATCATTTAGAATAATTAGATTAGTTGGAAGGATATGTTTTATTTTTGGTTGGGTCATGATTGAAATAAAGATTTTTTATATATGTGATGCTAACAGTTCACTCACCTGCAAGGCAGAGTTCAAATAAATACAAACCCACTTTCAGTAACATACCAAACTCCTGTCTTATCTTTACACTAGAAAAAACTTGTGTGGTTCAATGTACAGTGTTGATACTATTTATAATTTATTAAGTATCTTTAAAAAAGATATTATTAGCTATACAGTGATTTAAGTATTAAACCAAACCAGAGAGACTTTAGTCCAATTATGTTCAAGCAACAGTGGCTTGGCTTTGGCAGCAGACATTGAGAACATCATCTAGAGATGGATGATCACCGGTACCTTCATCTTTTCGACCATACAAGAGCTTCTTGCCTCTGAAAACAAACGTACCTCCCTGAGAAGAAGAAGACGGAGAAAATGATCAAACAACCAAAAGCCAAAGCAGACAACTTCATTTGTCTTACGAGAACCAAACCTGTTGCAACACACTGCTTCTGTCTTCAGGAGTGGCTTTTGTAGTGTAGTTCTTTGCCGCTTCACGTATCTCGTCAAATCTTGAGAAGACTTTTTTCTATATATCAAACAAAGTTGCTAAGATATGCAAAGGTGAATGTACTAATACACAATAAACAGTAAAAATGTTCATACACTAGCTGGGTTGAAGAAAGTGCGGCCTAAACCGTAATATAAACCAAGAACATCATATGCCTGCATATTTTTAAAGAAAAGACCATATCAACAGAAAACATCATCAATAAAAAACAAGGTAGCTTTGTATTTTATAATATTCTGCATTACCTTGCGATCAGGGTCCGCGTAAAGACATTCCATAGGAAAAGGTAACTAAACCAAATAAAACAAACACTGTTAAGACTCATCATCTAAGTTGACAAGTAATGAGTTGTGATGGTGAAATGAAATTGTCAAATATCTCAAACTTCTCAGTTTAGTTATACTATCATCATTGACACAAGCCTAATGCAATGCCACAAACGTATAATTAGGATTGTTCTTTAACCACTGATTGTAACTTTGATCTTCTTTAATCTTCATGGACGTAGTTAAGCTGTAATGAGCTATCTTATGTTCAGTCTCTTTTATCTATCATATGAATATCCAAAGAAAAGTAGCCATATGGTTTTGTGACAGTGTATACATTCCCAAGAAACTGAAAAAGCAGGAGGTTAGAGAAGTTTACCCGAGTAGCAAGTATACGAGCCTTGTCAGGAGTTCCAACACCAACAGCCACCAGCTTAACACCAGCAGCATCAAACCTCGGTTTTGCCTCTCTCAATGCAGTAGCAAGCTCCCAACTTTCATATATAAACAAAAAGAAAATCGATTTCATCATCATCAGTGATCTGAAAGAAAGTAATTTTTTTTTCAATACAATTTACCAGCAAATGCATCCGAAGTGCCTCAAAGCACAACAGCAGAAACTCCCTGCGTATTAAAACATCACAAGAACTCGTTATATGCATCCTCAGATTCGTTTCCTTGGATAACAAGTAATTAGTACAGAACTATATATACATCGTTCTGATCCAAGAGATTGCTGAACTGAACAGGCTGTCCGGAAGCAGTAAAGATGGAGACATCTCCGAGGATCTCGCCGATATCTTCTCTGTACTCAGTGACGGGATCAGCGACTCCCGTGGAAGCTCTGGTGAGAACAACACGAGGTATAGAGATAGGGGAATTGGATTTTAATCTAGTGAAAGGAGCAGAAACAGTGGAAGATGATAGTTTAAACAAGGGTCTTGAGCACATAGGATAAACAGAGGAACGAAGAAGCTGAATGGAGCTTGGAGTTCGTACAGAGAGAATCGCCATTGTTCAGAGTTCAGACAAGAACCGTGATTAAGCAGTTTGGCAAAGAGAGGAACAAGAAGGAAGACATGTGATGAAAATGAAAACACGTGGCGGAGAAAGAACCTATTATTCAACGTCTTTTCAAATAATGGGCCCATCTATAAAGCCCATTGTTATTGGTCTAACAAACTTTTGAGTTTAGAGTATTAGTCCAACTCGGCTATGCATTCGGTTCATGGTTATCTCGGCTTGATTATCGGTCTGGTTCGGTATTAAACACACGAAAGTAATTAATTAAACTTGGCTAGTTTATAGCGGGAAACTAAGGTTTTTGAAAATTACCCTAGTTAGCTTGTATTGTTGGTTCTCAAATCACTATTTAAGAATGATGAGTTGTAACTCGGATTATTGATTAGTGGACATCTAAACCGATTTTTTTGATAATTAACCTGATTTTCAAAGTTTTCTTTCAAGAAAATAGTTTGGTTTGGTTTTAACCAGCCGGGTTAGCCTAGTGGTACTTGAAGAAGCTTCGGCTCTGATACGGTTTTGGGTTCGATCTGCGCTGGCCACCGAGATTTTCACATTGATTCTTCGACCCCGAGGAGAACGTAAACGTGGTCTGGGTAACTCCCCGACCAAAGGTTCTAAGCCTATCAATCACTAGTCTGCACCACATAAAGTGGAGCCAGGCTACTCCTCGTAATTATAAAAATATAGTTTGGTTTAGGTTCGATTTATTTATTTACACCGTTTATACTGATTTTTAAAACACCAGACTAAACAAAATGACAGAGATAAAGGTGTTTTACTGGACAAACAGTTTATAGTTAAAAAGAAAACGATTCACTTGTCAAATCATCCCTTTCTTTTCAATCATTCATCCACACAATGAAAGAAGCTAAACCAATGCATGTTCAGAAAAGACTTTTAATTCCCCTCCAATGTACAAAACAAATTTAATCTGATATATTTCTTGATAAATAAACATAAAAGCTATAAGAAAAAACCATTATTGAATCGTGGGTGTAAGTTTACATTTAGAAATAAACATTGTATCTGAATAATGTAGACTACATAACTTCAATAACTCAGCTGAACGTTGCTTCAAAGCTGGATCACATCCACTTTGGATCACAAGCAGTAGTTTAGCAGCCAAACCAAGTTCAACCGCAAGAGATGAACATTCTCTAGAAGCTAATCTGCAAACCGACCAAAGAATTGAAACCGCATAAGCCGTGCATGTCTCAGATACTTTCATCAGTAACCTAACAGTATTAGGAATCGTGTTAACAGAATCTTTCAAAGCCGTTACTCCTTGGTCATCTGAACATAACGAGTCCAACACGTGAAGAGCTGATTCCAAACACTCTGGTCCTAAACAAGGCAACACATCAACAAGCTGAGGAACTGCTTCAACACTAACCATCAAGCTTCTGACTTGTTTATGAACTGAGATAGACTTGAGCAATGTCAAAGCTGGTGAGACACCGTTTCTTCGTCTCCTATCTTTAACCAATCTCATTAACCCGACAAGCAAACTGTGACTAGAAACAAGCTCTGCTCTAAACCCTTTCTCCTCAACTAACTTACCAATCAACCTCGCACAGTTGATTTTAGTCTCAATCGAACCATCATTTAACATATCAACCATTAAAGAAACCCTAGCAGGTTGCATCAACCCAGCTTTGGAGATAGCATCAAGCTCTAGATTAACAAGAATCGCCACAGCTTCTGATCCAACGGCGTGAGAAGTAAAAGGAGTTAAAAGAGAAGAGATAACAAAGACTCCACCTTCATCAACCACACTCTTCTTAGCGATCTCGTGAGCTGTCACAACTTGCTTAAGCTCGTTTAAAGCATGAAGCTTTCCTTTCCCTTTAGCCTTTCTCAACGTACCCACAATCTCAATCACTCGTCCTTGCACATCTTCCGACCGTTTCTTCATCAAAACATACTTTGTTGAGAACCAAGTGTAGATCAGCTGGTGAAGCGTCTTGTTTGGTGTGACCACATCGTCCCAAAGCTCTTGCATCGTTGTGGGGCAAGTGCAGTGTCCTAAGCTCAGCCATTTGAGAATGTTTGACCTATCGTAGGTTTGACCGGTACAGAGTGTGACTGGATCTTGCATTGGCTCTAGAGAGATGGGACAGATGAAAACTGAGGGTATTTCTGGTAATTCAAGCTCTGTAATCATCGTTTTGAGATCTAGTTCGTTCTCAACCACCGCGGTTTTGCCATCTCCGCCGCCGAGAACGCCGTCTTTAACCGCCGTGTGTAGATCTAAGACGTGACTGTCAAAGCCACCGCCTTTGAAGGGTTGAAACATTGGCATTTTAGAGGAATGTAGAGGAGACAGAGCTGAAGAAACTCACGAAGAAGAAGGATAAGAATGGATCTGGTCTGGTGTTTCGTGAAAAAAAAATATTATTATTATTATTAAAGCGAATAGACAAAAAAAAGGAAACGTTTCTTTTAGTTTTGGACCAAAGACTTTCTTTTCCTCTGTCTTAAAGATTCGGGTTGAAATCTTTTTATTTTTTCTTTAAACTAAAAAAATACACAGCTTCATCATGTGCACCACACGTGCAAAGTTTTATCTATGGATTTACCACATTTATTTACCAAACATAAACAAATTTATTCAAATTAATTGAAGTGATTATGAAAAAATTGTATACTCACGAGAAAGAGTATAACCAGTACTGGTTAAAACACGTGCAATGATAATTACAATGCCTGATTACTTCATCAACTTTAATTTGTATCATTATCATTATCTTAGGCCCAGTTAAGCCAATCTTTGAATTTTTTTTCTTTTACTCTGGAGTCTTTTGTTTTGTTAAGAAAATAAAACAAATCATAAGCCTTTATCAATAATAATTACTGAAAAAAGTAGAAAACTATCCAAAAATGAATGTGGGCCCCATGACATGCAAAGCTCCAGCTAGACATTTTGACCAAAAGACAGAGTGTTTGCTTTGACTCCACGCCTCGATTGTGTCCCCGTCTCTGTATTTACCCTTGACTGGTCTGTCACCACTTATATCTTTCCACGTTTCATCTCATGGAGATTATACTATATGATAAAACTACTATTGTTTGAATGTTTTGATTGAAAAAGATTACTAAATGAAGATAGTTTTAATAATAATAAGCGAAAATTGATGGGAGTGTCAGCATAGATCTGAGCCCATGTGTTGTTTTTGTTGGAGTTCAGCACTGTGCCAGGAAGGCAAGTGCTTGCTGTTCAAACAAAGATTTTAAATATTAAAATTCAAATCAAAGTATATTTTGTATGTATTTATATAGAAATAAATACTATAGAACCTAATGAAAAACGTAACACGGTCTCGATTTCAGTCTACTTCTCATATATAAGCAACGAAAGATTCCAATGTTGTTGATGTTTTCTTTCTTTAGATAAGTTTTCCAGTCAACTAGTAATCTTAAAAGGGACCAGCAAGAGTTTTCATTTGATTTGACGTTTTTTTTTGCAATAAGAACTAATCCATGTGAATTTGAGATTGATTGTGATATGTTTTTGACGTGTTTGCAATAAAGAATAATCCATGTGAAATCGAGATTGATTGTGATATTAACACACATGATTAATAACCATAAGCACAGGCTGTTTTAAATGGTGTTTTAATGTTGAAAAATGGTGTTTTATTTTTTTTAGTCTTGTTTCAATTAAATTGATGTTTTCAGAATTTTATGCTAAAAATTAATATTGGAATATTTGACCAATATTGTTTTATAATATAATTTTATTGATTGAATTAATTTTAGTTAATGCTATTTTCATGCAAAAATAGGTAAAATGAATAATAATGAATAATTTTTTAATAAATGTTTGAAAACCTTAAACATCAATTAATAATTTGAAATATATATTAGACAATGGGTCGTGGATCAGCCCAGAATACAAAAGGAAACGCCTAAACAATACAAATGAGAGAATGGGTTTGGTTCAAAGCCCATGAGTGCATGTAGATAATTGGGCACAAACTGCTTTATTAAAGAAAAAGAGAGTTAACTGCATTTTCCCCAATAATACAAGGGTACATTACTAAATTAGCAACTCTCACTCCGAAGCTTACTTACTTAAACCCTAAACCTCAAAAGCTCTTCCTCCTCCGCCTCAATCAATCAGCAAAACATGGCGGATCTAAAGCTATCGGAGAGTCGCGACTTAACCAGAGTCGAACGAATCGGTGCACACTCACACATCCGAGGCTTAGGCCTCGACTCATCCCTCGAGCCAGGAGCCGTCTCCGAAGGAATGGTAGGTCAAGTGAAAGCTCGTAAAGCCGCCGGCGTAATCCTCCAAATGATCAGAGAAGGCAAAATCGCGGGCCGGGCTATCCTAATCGCGGGTCAACCCGGAACGGGTAAGACAGCGATTGCGATGGGCATGGCGAAATCACTCGGTTTGGAGACGCCATTCGCGATGATCGCGGGGAGTGAGATCTTCTCGTTGGAGATGTCAAAGACTGAAGCTTTGACTCAGTCTTTCCGTAAGGCGATTGGTGTTAGGATAAAGGAAGAGACTGAGGTGATTGAAGGAGAAGTTGTTGAGGTTCAGATTGATAGGCCTGGTGGTGGTTCTTCTGGTGTTGCGTCTAAGTCTGGGAAGCTGACGATGAAGACGACGGATATGGAGACTGTGTATGATATGGGAGCGAAGATGATTGAGTCTTTGAATAAGGAGAAAGTGCAGAGTGGTGATGTGATTGCTATTGATAAGGCTACTGGGAAGATTAGTAAGCTTGGGAGGTCGTTTTCTAGGTCTAGGGATTATGATGCTATGGGTGCTAAGACTAAGTTTGTGCAGTGTCCTGATGGTGAGTTGCAGAAGAGGAAAGAGGTTGTGCATTGTGTGACGCTTCACGAGATTGATGTTATCAATAGCAGGTACATGACCAGTGTGGGTGTAGGTTGAAGTTTTCTAGTAGTTAAATGATTAGGAGTTTAGTTTATGTGCCTTACTATTTTCAGATGAGATGTGTCAAGCTTGAGGTTACTTCCTTGTCACTTGAGCAAAGTTTTCATTTTGATATCTCTTTAGTCCAGTGAGCTAGCTAGAGAAACCTCTGTAGAACCAGTGTAGGTTGGACTTTCTAGTGATTAAACGATTGGGACTTGGGAGTTTAGTTGATTTGGCTCAATGTGTCGAGCTTGAGATTACTTGACATAATTAGCATTGAGAAAAATGTTCATTTTGACATCTCTCTAGTGCAGTGAGCTAGCTAGAGCGGCCTCTATAGCTATAACTACGACAATTTTGTTTGTGGTTTTGTTAGAACAGAAAGAAGTAGTTTTGTTTACTTTCTTGTCTTCTTTGTTTGTGGACAGGACACAAGGGTTTCTAGCCCTTTTCACCGGAGATACTGGAGAAATCCGATCAGAAGTCCGGGAACAAATCGACACAAAAGTAGCGGAATGGAGAGAAGAAGGAAAAGCTGAGATAGTCCCTGGTGTTCTCTTCATCGATGAAGTTCACATGCTGGACATTGAATGCTTCTCATTCCTTAACCGAGCTCTCGAGAACGAAATGTCACCGATCCTAGTCGTGGCAACAAACAGAGGAGTCACAACAATCCGCGGAACAAACCAGAAATCACCTCACGGTATCCCCATCGATCTCCTTGACCGTCTTCTCATCATCACAACTCAACCTTACACGGACGAAGACATAAGGAAGATATTAGAGATACGTTGCCAAGAAGAAGACGTTGAGATGAACGAAGAAGCAAAACAGCTTTTGACTTTGGTCGGACGTGATACTTCTCTAAGGTATGCGATTCATCTTATAACCGCGGCTGCTTTGTCTTGCCAGAAACGGAAAGGGAAAGTCGTGGAGGTTGAGGATATACAGAGAGTTTATAGATTGTTCTTGGATGTGAGGAGGTCTATGCAGTACCTTGTGGAGTATCAGAGTGAGTATATGTTTAGCGAAGTACCGAGTCAAGGTGATGAAGCTGCTGGAGAAGATGAACATGATGCCATGCAAATCTAAGGAACCATCTTATGTTTGGTTTGGTTTGGTTTACATGATCTGGTTTGTAAGAATTAGAATTTTGTTTCAGGTTAAATGTTTTTACTGGATAGTGATTAGAAATGCATTGTTATGATGAGTAAGTTATTGAAAAACAACCCGTTGTCTCTGCAATAGAAAAGGATGGAAGGAATCTATCGAAAAACAGAGACATTAAAGAGTTGCAGTGTCTTTTTGGTACTGCTATTATGATGGATATGCAACATGTTTCTTGATCTTACGCTCTATAACGAAACCTATGTGAATCCAACGGTCACAAAACTATATGATTTGACTCATCATGGATGCTATACTACATCATACCTCTGTCACCATAACTCCAAATCAACACGCTTCCCTTGTAGAACTGGAACAGCATTTACTATAACATTTATTTACAAAATCAAGTTTTACTTGGGGATTAGTGAAACTACTTTAAGTAACGTAAAAACTCCAAATCATCTCATAAATATACATAGATCATACCATGAATGTTGTTGACTTTGTATTTAACAAGTAAACATAGCATTACGGTTAAAAATTAACAGTAAAAATACGATTAAGTTAAAAGTAGCCATCAGCTTCTTATCATTTCGTTTTATGGTTACATTGACTGCTTTGTGTACCACATTGTCAATCAAAACTCAAATGCTATGATTACGTGAATGTTTCATGACATTTGAGTTTCTAATGTTCACATGAATATTCAATAAATATTGCTGATTAATTATCAAATCACAAAACATGCATTCCATTAATAAAAATCGTAGAATATCATTTGCAAAAGCTAAAAACATGGTTCATTATTAAATTTACAAATAATTTTAGTTTTAAATTATATACCATAATGTCATGAACTCTGGTCAACTTAATAATTCAAGAGAATTAAGCAATCAAATCACTTGTTACGATATGCAAGATCCTAATATAACATTTATTAATCTCCCATACAAATATAAGCTAATCTTTTTTTTACCAAAAAAAATATATATAAGCTAATCTGTCACTATCATTAGAATTGAAGATATAATAAATATTTCTACCACCCTCCAACCTCTTTATTTATTAATCTCATTGCTTAATATTCGTCGACATCATTAATCTACAAATAATCTGTGTTTCTTTTGACAAATTCCAAAGGAGAAAAAAATTCTGACGTCACTATTTATTAAAACACAGCACAACACGAAGCTCTTGTCTTGTCTCTTCTTTATATACTTCATTTTCAGACAAGAACACAACAAAAGAAATAACGTAAAAATATCAAGAAATGGGGAATTGTCAAGCGGCGGAGGCAGCAACGGTTTTGATCCATCACCCGGCTGAGAACAAGGTGGAGAGGATTTACTGGTCGGTGATAGCAAGTGATGTCATGAGATCCAATCCTGGTCATTACGTTGCGGTTGTGATGACGTCACCAACGTTAAAGAACGAGAAAGGATCGCCGTTGAAGCAGCTCAAGCTCCTTCGTCCTGACGACAGTTTACTCATCGGACGTGTTTACCGTCTCGTGAGCTTCGAAGGTATACATCCATCTGAGCTCTATGTTTTTGTTCTCCATGTTTAATAAGTATATAACTTATTTAATACTTTAACCATTTTATATATATGCAGAGGTTTTGAACGAGTTTGCGACGAAGAAATGTGTGAAGCTTGGGAAGCTATTGAAAGAAGGAGGAGGGTTTGAGTTGAAGAACAAGAAGAAACATAGAAAGAAGAAAGATCAAGAAAAGGGTCGGGTCAACCCGAATTCAGATTCGGATCCGGATCCAAAAGATGATGAGGCTAGTTATACTGTAAGTTGCATGTCCATGCTCTTACTTGCTCTGGCTTTTTGATCATTATAAGAGTATTTGGAATTTGGGGACGATATCTCATCAAAAATAATAATATTACTAGAGCTGGACCCGCTCACCGAGCGGGTGTTAATTTAAATCTTGTTTCGTGATATAATTATATGTTTTTACATGATGATATACTATATATAAAAATATACTTATCTTGATTAATTAGAAATAAATATAAAGTCAACAAACCTAATATGATTATTCATTTGTAACCGTCAATTGTACAATAAAATTTATATCCCGGTAAAAATAATGTCACTTGTTTACATATGAGTTTTTGTTAATTAATAAAAGAATTAGTTGGAATATTTTTAACAAAAATATAATATTATTCATATATCTTATTAAAAACTTAGCACATGAAATCTATGATATAAATTTTTACTTATGTATTTATATTTTGTTTAATGATATTTTTAAACATATAAGTTATTTGAATACTTTTAGGTTCATATGAACCTACCCGGGACCTGGACCATTATTGATGCTTTAAGTTTATAATTACCCGCTCAGTACAGTAGTCGTGAAAAATTATTATAAGGTCATGTAGAATATTTGAAATATGTTTTTAATTTAAGGTTTTAGTTTGGATCCTACAATATTTTTGTAAGACATCACATAACCATATGCAAAAATGCAAAAACACACAATCTTTCACATGCATAAAACATGCTAAACTATTTTTGTCCGTACGCATGTTTGATTTAACTCGACCGGTTTATTTATAGGCCGCCAGAGAAGACGGTGGAGATGGGTCAATGGGACGGAGGGGTGGATGGAGGCCAGCTCTACACAGCATTCCGGAGATTGGATCCTCATGAGAGAACTCTTCAAAAAAGCATAGATATTCTTATCCGACAACATTGAAAAGTTATTATGTAAAGCGATGTTTGTTATTATCATAGATGCTTATCGAGGATCCAGTCTCAATAAATATTTTCAACAACTTTAACGTTTTAAATATTTGAGATTTTTAAGAGTATTCTCTCGTACGAGATTTATCATTAAGTTTTTACGTAATATCATAAAGTTTTCGATACATGCAATCATAAGGTTTCATAACAAGATGTTAAGCGTAAACCACCGACCAACTAATCAAATGCTCATGGCTGATGCTTAAGTGGTTTTAAACAAACGGTTATTATATGTTTGGCAGCTCGTTGGAGGCTTCTCAATCATAGCTATGAAGTCAATAAGCTAATGACTGATGCATATATCTACTTGGTTCAGTTAACTAGACGTAACGTAATTAGCGGCGCAATCATTTTCAGCTTCATTAATAATCCACCCAAGCCAGTATGCTCGAAGGATGGTGTGTTGTTAAACCCATCTCTTTATCTTTATTATTTTTTGTTTATTTTAGTTGTTGACATATCGTGCTCTCTCTATATATACATCACAGTTTGATAAAACATCATAAAAGCTTAATAAATCATCAGAAGAGTGTTTATCATCCTCATCATTATTATTGAGAAGTAGACTAGTAAGTGATCAGAAAGGTTGCTGAAACATCAGAAGAGTGTTTATCATCACCATCATCACATTTATTGTTATGATAAGGAAAACATACAAAAAGAATCCAACCATGGATAATATAGTTCAGAGAAAAGCTCACAGATGCTAAAACAGGAAAGAAAACATGATAGATTTCTTTATTATCAAATGAGGTTTCTCCTTATGCTCGAGAAATGGAGGAAGAAGATGATGAAAGATCATCACTTCTCTGGCTGAGGATTGCCTTTCCACTTGAAGTTGTCCGAGTAAGACTTAGGCTGCAGTTATGGTAGATGAGAACAACCATCATAAAGGTTAGGTGAAAACTTCAAACTGAAGAATGAATCAGAGAAAGAAAAGTGACATGTCTCATCATATCATGCATTCACGTAATGACCAGTATGATGATGAGTTAACAAACAAATCAACATCCAGAAACCGTTTTATGTCTAAGGCAGAAAACCAGTTATGATTACGCAACACAAGTTAACGTTCAAGCAGACCTTTAATAGCACTAATCCTAAACTATGAGATAATAAATCCAGTCTTTGACATTGAATGGTTACTTGAACTATACAGACACACTAGAGTTTGGATTGATGAGATTCAATCAGCAGCTTCGGCTAAAATAGCTAAAGGATAGATGACTAACCTTCAATAGTGGCGTTTTGGGCTTCTTGACCTGCCATGAGTCAAGATATTATAGCTTATCAAGGGCTCATAGTACAGGAACGTGACACACTCTCATACATAAAAAAAAGAAGCATACCACATAGTTCCAGCCATGACGCTCAGCAAAGGACTTGGCAGCATCCTCAGAATCAAAAGAAAGAGCAGAGTCACCAACATTGGCATAAGGGTCACCTGTAGATGTCCATCCCATCAATGGATTCTCCCACCTACAATACAAACAACATATCAAATACCAGAAGCTATTGGTCTGAATCACAACTGATGAAATAAAGTACTGTGATTCATATCAGATGACCACATAACATTAACACGTAGGTATCTTTTTTAAGTTGTAACAAAACAAAACAAAACAAAGGAGGATACTTTAAGGTGGAGACGAAGTTAATCTTCCATTTGCCAAGTTTGCCAGAGCCTTGCTGGGTAGCAGTTCTAGCTGGTGAGTATATTATCACCTACAATTACAAAGATCCATTCATAGACAAAGACTCAACCTTTCGATCACTGATTAATTCCTAAATTCAAAACTATAGAATGCTCACTAACCTTGCGGGAAAGATGTTCCTCTGGGATTCCGGAGACCTTACCGATCTCCCCACGCTTGTAATCCGACGACTCCACCACCGCGTCCGTTGAGAATAGACGAGCGATACGTCGGAGTGTCGTCGCAATACGGATAGTTCCTTGATGAGTAGCACGAAGCGCCATCGTCACGCAATGGAGATATCTGGAAACTCCTTAAGAGCTTTGCGATTTTTTTTTATGAAAATGGTGAAGGGAAGGGGAATTTTCATTTCAGCCATCAAACAGTTTATAAATTAGCCTATCGGTCTCAGTTTTATTTAAAAAACTCTTGAATAATCCCGATTGTATTTTTGATATCTCAATTAACCCCAATCCACATATTATTCTTCAGTTTCTTTCACAATAAAAATGCTAATGTATTCTTTAACATTAGACTATCTCCTTCACTTCATATTTTACTCAAAATAAAAATAAAAATAAAATAATGAAAAAATAAAAATATTATTTTATAAATAAAATAATTTGTTATTTATGTTCATTACTCTATTTCTTTCTTTAATTTGGAGTAAAATATAGAGTAGTGGTAGAAATAACCTTAGAGCACGTTCATTGGACGTATTTTATCGAGGTTGCTACAGAAAAAATATATAAAAATAATGAAAAAGTAACATTCAAGTGAACAGATGTTCTTTAAATAAGCACTGCAAAAAACGTTTTTTCTACTTAACTTTCATCTGTCATTTTCTTATTGGTTTACTTTTCTTTACAAAAATAAATTTAATTACAAAATTGTACATGATTAAATTATTATTATTTTTGCACTAGAGAACCTGCTTTTAGATGTTTACCGATAATGTATAACCCCCATTTGGGGTTCTTAGCTTTTTTTTTTTTGTTTTTTTTCATGATTAAAAAAATAAAATAATAATAATTAAAAACGAATCAACCATGAGGCGCCACATGTCAGTGGGATCCACGAAACAGTGTAAGAATTGGTTTTTAATTAAAAATTTTAAGAACCGGTTCTTAGAAAAAGTGGCGGAACCTACCATTTTTTTGGTTAAGAAACTTCCTTAAGAACCCTCAATGTACATGTCCTTAATAGCTTAATAATTAAAGGCAATCAAAACCATTATAAAAACATATGAATAATGAATTTTGGTCTATACTTTCACATACACACACTTATGACCAATGTACAATTATCCTGATGTATCTCAAATAATAAGTTTTAAAAAACAAAAAATCTATATAATCATATAGGTATTGCAAAAAAATATTTATTCAACTTAGATAAAAGGTGCTCTTCGATAACTTTATATAACTCGAGGCAAATTGGTGAATACTGAGAAATAAAAGGCTTCGTTTGATATACAAAAGAAAGCTCAAGTTCTTACTTGGATTCATTTGTATAGATATTCATCCTTGTAGCTACTCTCTCTTGTCATCTTCTTCTTCTTCTTCTTCTTCTTCTTCTTCGTTCGTTTAAGCATTTGATCCATGGCACAACATCTTCTACTCGAGGAATCACCTTTCATCATCAAGCCTCTCCCTCAAAAACTCTCCTTTGGTTCCCTTTGATCTGGCATGCTCCTTTTGGTTAGGAATCTCTCGCACCCCCTCGTTGATTCGATGAATGTTTTGGCTTTGTTTAAATTTTGAAAGCTTAGATCTTTGTAGATAAAGAATCGTTTGCTACATAACATTCAAATGTGGCGTACACGTTGTTTAGCTTCTTAGCTTGATCGTTTTTGTGCTGTTTTCATCTTTTTGCAGAAAGAAAAAGAGAAAAAAAATTTCAACTTTAGTTTCTTGAGAACTTGTGAATGGGTGCTCCAAAGCAGAAGTGGACATCAGAAGAAGAAGCAGCCCTTAAAGCTGGTGTTCTTAAACATGGCACTGGCAAGTGGCGTACTATACTCTCTGATCCTCAGTTTAGCTCTGTTCTTAAGACTCGTTCAAATGTCGATCTAAAGGTAAAACCTTTACAGCTCAGAAAACGAGTAATTATTGATGGGATTTGGCTAAAGATATCTGCTTTTGTTTGAGTTTGTGATTGCTTGTTTCGGATTAGTCTTTTGATATTTCAAAGTGTAACAGGACAAGTGGAGAAATATAAGTGTGACTGCTTTATGGGGTTCAAGGAAGAAGGCTAAACTTGCACTTAAAAGGGCTCTCCCAGCTCCTAAACAGGACACTACAGCTCTTACCATTGTGGCTTTAGCGAATGATGAAGAACGGACTAATCCAACATCCCCACAAACTCATGCTTCAAATAAATCAATTACCAGGTTTGCTTCATGCTCTAAGTCTTGATTCATAATAAATATTTTCAAATCTTTGTTCTAAGTTGATAAACATTAGATGTTGAGCTATATTGCTTGTTCTTGTAGTTTGGATAAGATCATCTTGGAGGCCATTACTAACTTGAAGGAACCACGTGGCTCTGACAGAACATCCATCTTTATGTATATAGAGGTAACTCTAGCTACTGGGATTCTATGTTTCATTCTTGGTTTTATGGCCTGATACTGTAAGATTCCAGGATAATTTCAAGACTCCTCCGAATATGAAAAGACATGTGGCTGTAAGATTAAAGCATTTATCATCAAATGGACCTTTAGTTAAGGTAAACACATGAATACATACTCTCAGCATTTTCATGTGCTTACTCACTCTTGTTCTCACTTTCAGATAAAGCATAAGTACAGGTTTTCTACTAATTTTACTAGCGCAGGAGCAAGACAGAAGTCTCCTCAACTCTGTTTAGAAGGAAGCAACAAAAATGGCTCACCAAACCCCACCAAGTCCCGAGGAGATGAAGAGTTACTTATGATAAAAGGCATGACAGCTGAAGAAGCTGCAGAAACTGCTGCAAGAGCAGTTGCAGAGGCAGAATTTGCTATTGCAGAGGCTGAAGAAGCAGCAAAGGAGGCAGATAGAGCAGAAGCCGAAGCTGAATCTGCTCAAATATATGCAAAGGCAGCTGTGAAAGCTGTAAAGTTCAGGATCAGTAATCATACTTGGTAATACATAAAAGAGAAGCCATTATGGGGAAGTTATATAACAGAGCAATCCCTATATATATATACATTCAAACCATTGCTGGTTTCTTATTTCAAGAGTTTAGGTCTTGAATCATGTGATGTCTCATCACCTGCAGAACTCAAAACCTATGTACTCTCTTTTTGGTCTGTAGTAAATCCGCTGGTTGATCATATGTATGTTCATAACTTAGAGTCTCTGTAAAACTTGAGTCATTATTTTCTGTTTGTGGATGATTTGTTTATTTTCTGATTCAATTCTTTCCCTTTATGCAATGAACTCATCCACTGAAACAAATGTCATCCTGATTTTATATATAGCTTATGTATAACATGTAAAGTGTATACATTGATAACATCCCTTCTCTTTTTACCTCTTTTAGTAACAAAAGTAAACCAATAAATTAAAGAGAGAAAGAGTCAAATAAAAACCCACAGAAAACGGCCCCAGATACGTTACTCTATAATCACTCTCCCTTCATTTAAATAAAAAAACAAAAACTTTTAAGAACAATCTAGCCACAAGCTATCCTTACCTTACTAGGTAAGCCAAACACACACAAACAAGAAAAGACATAACAATAACAATAATAAATATTAACATGATTTTCGATTATCAACTTCTCCACCATGACAAAACCAAGAAACATCGGAGTTCTGTCTCTGCTCCTATTAACGGCCGTGGTCTCTCCAATTTTAACGGTTTCCAGTTTACCGGACGGTGGAGATCATGAGAGGTTTAAGAGACGTGATCCTCTTAATAGTTTTAGGTATTACCAAGGAAGTTTCAACGTTCAAGATAAACATTACTGGGCAGTGAGTCTCTCTTCTTCTCATCATTCTGTGACTGACATTTACGTTCATATGGTGATTATTAACATAGTTTAAACATAATGGCGTTTTTGAAATTTTTAACTCATGATTTAACACCTTTTTTTCATTTTTCTTGAAGTTTATTATATTTTTTATTTAAAATATTATTTCTTAGTTTTTCTTAGTTAATAGATATCCCATTAATCATGACCTTAAGCTTTTCTTTTTTATCAGTCTATAAAATATTTATCAAGTTTATAATAACATAATTTACCAACATTTAACAAAATATTAATGTAATTTATATTAGGCTACGGCCTTTACCGGAGTACACGGTTACGCCGTCGCCGGAGTATTACTTATTGCCGGCGTATGTTTTGGACTTTACGTAGCTTTCTCAGACAAAAGAAGACGAGTTTCTTCCACTCGCAGCTCATATATGGACCGTTACTATCTTCCTCTCTTCTTACTTCTCCTCCTCTTCATGTTTCTCTCCATGTAAGCTTTTATGCACATGCATGCATGTTTAATCTAGTTACGTACGTTGGATCTGCTTTAGTTAAAAATATTGATAGAAAAAAAAGAAAAAAAAATGGGAACAGGGCAGCGTCAGGGATAGTTATAGCAGCGAACCAGAGTTCGAAGAACAAAACAGAAGAGATGAAAGAGAGCATAGACAAAGCAGGAGAAGATATTGATAGAAACATACGTACAGTGATAACATCTCTAACGAGGATACAGTACTTGCTGCTTCCTTACGATCAGAAAACTACTCATCTACTTAATGTCACTAGCCATCGACTTAGAAGAGGATCTATGCTTATTCAAAGCTTTGTTCGCACTAACGGTCCCACCATTGATCTCGCTATCAACATCTCGTAAAATGACTTCTTTTCATGTTTTTGTTTTTGATCTCATCTGTTTCAAAGTTCAACATGGTTTTGCTTTGTGTGTGTGTGTGTGTGTGTTTTTGTTGCTTCTCAGGTACGTAACTCATCTTATGATCGCATCGACTAACTTGTTTGTTCTGCTTCTCGCCTTTGGTAACATCATTTAACATTCAAAGTTATAATAACAACTCTATAATGCCTGATGATTTAGGGTTTTAATGGATTTTTTTTTGTCTATCTCAGTTCCTATCTTGCTTCATTGGCACCCTGGATTCATCATGTAAGCAATCAAAATCGAGTCAAATATTTATCTTGTTAAACTGGGAAATAAAGATTTATTAATTATGTTTATATCTCTCTCTTTTGGTGTTTTTAACAAGGGTGATATTCTTGTGTTGGATCTTAACCACTCTTTCTTGGGTTCTAACTGGCTTCGATTTCTTCCTTCACACGTAAGCTAAGCAAACCCTAAATTAATAAGAATCTCAAGTTGTTCCTAAACCCTGACTACTCAAACCACACTCAACGCAGATTCACAGAAGACCTTTGTTCAGCTTTCAGTGACTTTGTCCAAAACCCACAAAACAATACATTGACAAATCTTTCCCCTTGCATGGATCCTCTTCACTCTGATAAAACCCTAATCGAAGTCAGCTCAATGATCCGTAACTTCATCACAGAGGTATATACAACTAAACGTTCAAGAATGTTAAGATATTAAATCCTATATATATTTTTTTTAATGAACTTATATTTGTCTTTACTTGATCTAGTTGAACTCGAAAGTAGCAGATTCGATGGCTGGTCGGAGTAGCACTGCATCGTTGGCACCAAAATCTGGACTGGTATGTGATCCGTTTGCTGGACAACAGATTAACAGCTACACACCACAACGCTGCTCCAATGGAGCCATTCCGATAGGCCAGTTCCCAAATGTAAGTCTCCGGTTAGGTTAGGTTTGTGTTCGTAAGACATACAAGTGGTTGAAGACACAAGTGAACAAAACATCATGTTTGTATTCTTATAGGTTCTTTCGAGATTTACATGCCACGATAATGTTCCACCAGAAACCTGCAGAATTACTGGGAAGTTCATCCCGGAAGCAGCTTACCTAAGAGTCTATGCTTACAGCAACTCAGCGCAAGGGATGCTTGACATATTGCCTTCTCTTCAAAACCTAACACAATGTCTTCACGTGAAAGACACGTTATCGAGCATCGTCTCTAACCAGTGTAAACCCTTTAGGGCTTCCATGTATCGGCTCTGGGCATCCATGCTTGCTCTCTCTCTAATCATGAAGGTTATGGTGTTGCTCTTCCTCGCTAAAGCTTTCCAAGAGAAAGGAAAGAGCTTTGCTTGGTTTTCGATTTATCCAACTTCTTCTGGTGAAATACAACAAGTGAATATATAGTGGTGACTGGTGGGTATGTATTTACATGGATTTTGTTTTGTATGTACTTCTTTTTTTGGGAACAATATAATTGAAACTCAGAATATTTGAAGAATTGTAAGTATGACATTATATATCAAACATTTGTATGTAATAAGTGTGATTCAACAAGTATTTGTCATACGTTTTATCATTTGTTTCCAATGAGACGAATTGATTAAGTTTTATTTTGTATGTAATAAGCAAAATGTAAGTTTTATTCTGTCTTCAATGACGAGAACATTGGTTGGACGACACAGGGAAACTAATCATATTCTTATGCAACTTTGAAAAACAAAATGTACCAAGAACATTGATTAGTGAAAAATGTCAAAAAAAAAAATCAAACATATTCGAGAAAAGAATGTAAATCCGTCAATTTTCACTGCGGAAGTATTTATTCCAAAATAGTAAAACGCAAACTCTTGGTGTCTTCTGCCGTAGAATTGAACAAACGAGAGGATACGAGAAAGGTTTGGAGTCCTTTCAAGGTTTGAGAGCAAGAGAAAGACCAAACCTTGGATGCTTGTCTAAGGCCTTAGTGTCGACCTCACTGGAAACAGTCACTAGTGATTTAGGCGCAACTTCGTGCTGAAGCAGAGCCCCGAGTTTGCCATTGTTGTTCAGCTTCGCTTTCACTGTAGTCGTGTGATCAATCGCGTATAGCCCACCAACTGTTATCGTGTTTTCATTGGTTGAGAACTTCCTGTAAACTTCACCAACTGCTGCGCTTCTCTTAGATTCGTCAAGGTGGTGAAGGTAAGATGCTTTGATCGAGTCTCCTTTGTCTCCCCTGTAAAGAAAAATCAGATCAGAATAGCTAGAGATCACTTTTATCTGAGATTTTGAGATTCTTTCTTACAATATAATGGAAGCGCATGCATCTGGTTTGGTCACACTGATTCCAGCGTTGTACTTGGTGAAAGTCTTGGAGGATGTGTCGTATCCAGCTTCAGCACCAAAGGAGATGACTGGTGTACCTAGAGTGGCTGTTATGTCGATCAATGGGTTCTGCTTCAAAGCTGCGGTAGCAGTAACTGTTGCGTGGTCGTGGAAGTACTGGACCTCGAGCTATTAATGGAGTTCAAAAGTAAATAGAGTTAATCTCAGACCACTGAAAGGCGTGCATGCAGAAAAGGGTTGTAATCCTTTCTTAACCTTGCCAGAGCTGTTGTCAGGGACTTTGAAGGAGGCAATGGCTTTGGTCGATGGGAGAATCTCGGTAAATGTGACTGTTGTCAAAATCTGGCAAAGCAAAAAAAAACATATTAGGTGTGAAACACGTGCTAACTGTGTACTGGATCTAGTGGAAAACACTTACAGTAGAATCAGTGTCGACTTTGACATCGAAGACAGCATTCTTGTACTTGTATTGAGTGACAACATCAGCAGCATGCACTCCTCCTTTCTTCAGAGCAGTAGACGTAAGAGCCTAAACAACATCACAGAGACAAAGAATATAAAAGCTAATCCATTCATGAAGTTAAGCTGCTAGATTAGTTTCCAAATATCAGAAATGTTAAACAACAAAAATGCTATTAGCTAACTGTCACTGTCACACACGCAATAACTCACTTCTAGGATTAAATTGTACAATGAATCATACAGTAGAATCCTTCATGGTATAACCTTTGTATCCAAAATCAAATACTCGTCCTCTCTCTCGGAATCCTTGATAGTTTAAACATAGATCTAATCCAAAACTAATGAAACTGGCTTTAACAAGCGGATAAGATCGATTAGAACGGCAACATATACCCTTAAATGCATCCCAATGCAAACGATATCACAGAAACACAATACACATAGCCACGCATCGAAATCGAAAAAACGAACGAGAATCTGAGAAGAGTATAGATCCATACGTACCACGCCGGAGGCACTGTAAGTGGAGATACTGAATTTCTGATCGGTATTGTAGTCTCTCGTCAACAGATCTAAACACGAAGAGAAACATCAAATCAACACAGCGGAATCAGCTTAAACATAAGATAAATCAATTCGAAACAACAGCACTATGAATCAATGAACAGGCAGCAGCAGCATCATATTCGCGCGATTTCAACCGGAGCAAAACGATGAAACGAGATTGATAGAGGAGGAGTTATACGATGAGGTTACCTTTGGCTTTCTTGCCGATATCAGCGAATAGACCTGGACCTTTGCTCATGGTTGCTCGGAGATTGTAGAGAGATCGGCGACGATTTGGAGGAGAAGTGGTGAAGATAAAAAGAGGAATGCGACTTTCACGAATTAAATAAGCGATTATTCTTCACTATAATTAACAGCCTGTGGCTTTCCTATCGCTTAAGCCCATGATCACTCAGCCCACTTGCAATTGTAAACGGGCTTATTTTATGTAAAACAAAATAAAAAGCAGCAGCTTTTATCAGAGCCAGGTTTCGATCCTGGGACCTGTGGGTTATGGGCCCACCACGCTTCCGCTGCGCCACTCTGATTCTGTTTGCTTATTCAGTGGGGTACATATTCATTAACCAAGAGTATACTTCCTTCTGCCTATTTATCATGATGGGCTTTGCTGTTTCTTGTAGGTCTGTCTAACCAATTGATCACTAATTTTTTTTTTTTTGGCAAACGAATATTCATAAGACTCTTTCTATATAGTATAGAAAATTTCCCAAAAACTCATTCAACAAAAAAACAACAGCTTTTAGATTTGTTGAAGTGGTTTTGGCGGTTGAGTTGACTAAGTAGGCAAAGCTCTTAATGAGCAAAGATGTGATAGAATCAAGTTATCTGAGATTGTAAAGCAAGGAATAACGAGTTCTATTAACAATGTAAAACGAGGTTACAGCTTTGTATCACGATCCTGGTTCACTCTCATAGCGAGATCACCATTCTCGTCAGTCTCATGGCGACTGGAAACTCAAGACTCATATCGTCTAAGAGTAAACAAATACAAAAGCATAAGACTCTAAGTCATTCCTCACCCCTTATTTAAACGACAACTCAATAGAGAATGTAACTGCAAAGACTCTACTTCATTCCAAAGGTCCCACTTCCTTTCCCTTGTTTTGAATTAACTCCTCTTCCCCTGTTTCAGTACCTCCCGCGTTAACTCCTAACACTCCTTTACCCTTCCTCTTCCGATAATAAACCTTTCTGAACCTATCAAGATGACCCCACTTTATAATGCAATAAGACGAAGACTAAGACTAAAAGTGCCTAGTGGTGGGCAAGTTTCAGACACACAAATGATTCCTAATATACATGCACCTCTTGTGAATATCGAATGAGTTACTAATATTATTTATAAGAAAATAAAAATTAAAAAAGCTACTAGAAAGTTGTTGTTTTTCTAAATAAACCAATAGAAGTTTAGGATCAACCAAAAACATAGATAGTGTATGAGACGGTGTTGACGGTGGTGCAACGAACTGTCATGGTCGTGTAGTCTGAGCATAAAGTCACGTACTGACTTTAACTATCCAACCGAAAAGTCTCACCATTACTATTACGCCACGTTGGCCTCAAGAACAATCTAGACTCCTTTAACTAATGAGAGTGTGCCAGATAAGCCACTGCATAATGCCACCACATATCACAAAACCTAAAAGAAATACTCCAAGTGGCAAAAAAAGCTTATTCTCTTTACAAAATTTGAATAAAATACATTTCCTTCTAATTATTATTTTCTTACATTATATGGATTTATAGGATCCATGGTTATGAATATGTTTTAACTAGTGGTTTCTCAAGTGTCATGATATATATTAATTGCTCAATAGTAATCTTTTACTACAATTCAACTAAATACTATTCTAAGAAACTTCCCAATAAGTTTGGCGATTTCTAACTAAAAAACAATGCATGGACTTGGTATTAATATTCCAAAATTATTGACACTATATAATACTATAAAATAAAAGGAAATTAATAAATTGAAAGAAAGCAAGAGCAGCACCACTTGATCACTCATAGCCCACGTTCCCACTCTCAATCACCAAATCCTAGAGATTTCTAAATATATAAATCAAACCAGCTCTGAAAACATACACAACACACAAACACAAGACGTGCTCTCAATACATCACACACTTCACTCTTTCTTGTTCTTCTGAGATACCTCAAGATCACGTCTCATAATTCATAAAACCATATTTATATATATATGGCTCTTGAGACTCTCAATTCTCCTACTTCAGCCACCCCCACTGCCCGGCCTTTTCTCCGGTATCGTGAAGAAATGGAGCAGGAGAATCTCGAGCAGTGGGCTAAGAGGAAACGAACCAAACGTCAACGTTTTGATCAGTCTCATCACAACCAAGAAACCACTCCTTCTGAAGAAGAGTATCTCGCTCTTTGTCTCCTCATGCTCGCTCGTGGCTCCACCGTACAATCTCCTCTTCCACCGTCTCTCCCGTCATCGGATCACCGTGGTTATAAGTGTACGGTCTGTGGAAAGTCGTTTTCCTCTTACCAAGCGTTAGGTGGACACAAGACTAGTCACCGTAAACCGGTGCATAACCTTGACGTTCCAAGTCATCAAGAACCGTTTCATTATAACACTTCCGTTCTTATTAACGGTAACGGCGTTTGTCAGAGCGGGAAGACTCATACATGTTCTATATGTTTCAAGTCGTTTTCGTCTGGTCAAGCCTTAGGTGGACACAAACGTTGTCACTATGACGGTGGCCATAACACGATCGGCAAAGCCACTAGCAGCGTTGAAGTCATCGGTAGTAGTGACGTCAGTGATGTGGATGATGAAAGATCATCGGAACAAAGCTCTATCGGCGGCCACCGTGGTTTTGACCTAAATTTACCGGCTGATCAAGTCACGGTGGTGATTTCTTAACGTTGACTCGGTTAGATAAATAAGTGCCGTTTCTTACCAGCTGCTTCAAGCGTGACTGAGTCTGTAATGAAAATGATTGGAGTGGACTTGCGCAATTGCAGTTGCATTATTATTGTTTTTTTAAGAGAAATGTTTATTTGTTTTTGGATTTGTTTATAGATAGAGGAAACAATTGAAATAGTTCTTAGAAAAATAATAGAGAGATTGATGATTGGATCATACACTTTATTTATATAATGGACGGTTTTGTAATATTGAGAATTCTTATTTATTATTTTACGTAAGATATACTTCATTTACTTCTGCAAGCAAAGGAAAGCCACTTAAATTCTGTCACAGCTCCAAGTGATCTGTTCCTTCACACTAACTATTTAATTAATAATGGTCAATAAATACCTGTCATAATTTCATAATTTAATATGATTTGCAATGTTTCCATAGAACTTATTAGTCTTGCTAAATTAAATATGTTTCTGACTTGATTCTGGTTTTTATCCAAAATGTAAAATCCTCACTTGTTGGAGTTTGGTAGTAATAATCAAAATCCAATTCAGATTAACCGAAAATCACCAAACAATTTATTTCGAGTTCTAATTATAGCTAATAAAGTAATATTAACATATATAAACCTTATTCAACAGAGTATAACATTTACTGATACATGATGATAATTGTGGACCGTCATCATCCACCACCTCAGCATTCAAATATAAACCCATTTTAGTGATATAAGTTTGAAACAGCTTGATTAACAGGCCAATATGACAATTTATTGGGCCTCATTCTTAAATAGCCCACTATGGAAATGAGAAATGTATAATATTTCGATCCTAACATTTGACTTGGTCAGATGACTGAGAGTAGTATTGTTCCAAAAGATAAATATTGTGAGGATAAAAAAGTGAGGGAAAATCTCTTAAATAACCTTTTTTGAAGTTTTTGTCACAAAAATAACTCTCAAAAACAAAAATGACAAATCTAGTTTTTTTTTTATTTTCAAAAAATTAATTTTTTTTTTTTTTCAATTTTAAACTTCACCCCCAAAACCCCACCCCATAACTCTAAACCCTAAGTCTAGATTAGTTAACCCAAGGGGTATAAATGTATATTAGTCATTTTGTTAATCCTTGGGTTAACTAATCTAGACTTAGGGTTTAGAGTTATGGGGTGGGGTTTTGGAAGTGAGGTTTAAAATTGAAAAAAATAAAATAAAAATTAATTTTTTGAAAATAAAAAAAAGACTAAATTTGTCATTTTTGTTTTTGAGGGTTATTTTGTGACAAAAACTTTTTTAGGGTTATCTTAGGGTATTTCTCAATTAGTTATTATAAGGGAGTAAAAACTGAAAACTACAAGAGCTTTGACCGTAATGATTCAAACATGTTTTTTTTTTTTTTTTTTTTTTTTTTTGATTAACCAGGTGTTGGGCTTACGCCCCACCACCTAGGCCCGGTGCCAGCCTTTGTCTGTATCTTTTACGGCCCTGGACACACCTCCCCAAATCGTGGCCTAGGGAGTTTGAACCCTTGACCTCTCGGCCAAGAAACTACCACTAGACTATCACGTCTTGGGTATGATTCGAACATGTTACACACACGCGGAGGTGAATCAGCAAATATGCATGCATACGATCTTGTTTGTCTTTGAGAATCTGCGTCTCCCATGTGCTTTCTCATAACTATGTTATCTTGTTTTACTAATTAATTCTTGTTATACTACAAGACATAGAGCAGGATTAAACGTTATTAACCACGTAAGTGTGTTATATTTTACATAATTAGTTCTAAGAGACGTACCCATCTGTCTTTTTACCAACTTCGTTATCTATCTATCATTATAAGTTTAGTACCTAAAATGTCGCTATTCAAATTGGCAAAAATTAACATGTTAAGGAAATAAAATACTACTGACTTGATATACATTTGTTGAAAAAAATCCACAAAAGCACATGTGAAATGTACTAATGTTCAGTCTTTAAAGTCCATTGACCAAAACAGTTGGAAGTAATCATCAACGTTCCCCTAACCGACCAAACTCTAAACGATGCCTTATCTTTCTCCATAATCATGTGACCCTCATTTTAATGTGCTCTCCTTTTATTTTAATGAACTTGTTATGTTCTGTTAAATACATTTAAAAACAATTCGAGAGCTAGCCGGTAATGTGCATAATGACATGACAAACACACATTATAAGCAAATAAACATGCTTCACCTTTTTCTTTAACCGCATTATAAAACATGTATAGGTTTAATCTTGCCTTACAAACTAGGGTGATGGCTGTCAGATTCTTTATAGGAAGATAAACAATTCTTTTTACACTTTTAAAAATTCTATATCTTACAAAGTTTGTGAAGCACATTCATGGGGATGCGCCCGAGGATGACGTGGTGCAAGCCCATGTTAAGATATTAAGCATGATGTTTGTCTAAAAACATATTTTTAATTGACATTGGATCCTTTTGGAGTTTAGTGTTGGGGTATGTAGAAAGAACCAAAAGGCAGAGGAAAGCTAAAGAGTTTGGTGTATACATAGTTTCTTTTTACGTAGTTACTTGGTATTTTATGGTAGAGCATATATTATGGCGTGAAAAAATTAATGTTGCGTGCGGTCCCCGTTTGTCCACTAGGGCAAAAGACGGGTTCACTTGTTTTTATTGGCCTATCATTTATTAAAGAGATCATATCATCTTTTAAAAAAAAATATTATATACTACATCCGTTTCAATTTAGTTATCGTTATAAAGTAAAATTTTCGTTTAAAAATAAATATAATTTTATAATTTCAATACAAAATTTATTAATTTTATATGTTTTCTATTTTTTTATTAGTTGAAATGTGGTTTAGGTATATAGAAAATAATATTTTTATTTTGAAAATACGTAAAATTAAATATTTTCTTAATCCACGAACTTGAAACGATAACTAAAATAAAATTGAGGGAATAATAGTGAAAAAAAATATAATAAATAGTGTATTTCCCCAGTCAAAAATAAAATATATTAGTTACTATTATCCTCATAAATTCATGTTTACTTTGACTGAAAAACATTGGTTTCCTTGGTCAACCCATCAAACCAAACTAGTTGTCATAAATCCATATTCACTAGAACTATTATCTTTGGAGTCAGAATGTGGATATATTGATAAAAGGAAGCTGACCACAGTTTTACTTGTCAGATTTAGCGTGACTGAGTTTATAATAAATACACACTTTAAATTCGTAGCTACTTCTTCTTAGAGCAGCATTAACGCGGTATTCAACCCCCGTATCTTGGCATTTATTAAATTAAAAGAAAAAGAAAATTAGGTTAATTAACTGAAAACGTATCCTAATCAAGAGAAGTTTGATACCGTGTCTTGAGACACGTGTTGTCTTGTGAGCGAAGAGAAGCAAACCCGTGTCTCTCTCCTTTTTCGGTTTCGTCGAAATCACAGGAACCCTCTCTCTCCCTTCGATGACTCTGACGGCGATTTCTTCGTCTCTGAAGGATCTGATGATGGATCGAATTTGACTACCTCGTTCGCTACGGCAAGACCGTATCCGGACGCATTAGTTACGGATCCATCAACGAGGTGAAGCGGTTCTTTATCTGGTTGGATGTCAATGAGATCAAGGTCGATCTCCCTCCCACGGATTCGATCTACTACAAGGTTGGGTTTATCAATAAGAAGCTTGGTATTGACCAGTTCAAGATTGTACATGTGTTTTTGGGTCTTGTGGAGGTTCTTGGAAGAGTTTTTGTCAGGTGAAATTGATTTCTTTGACTTAATATGTTCTTGCGTTTCTGGGTTTTTGAAGTTTATCTTAAAGTTGCAAACTTCATGGAGTTTTTGATCAGCAATCTAAAAAAATAATTAATCCTTTTGATCAGCTGAATGGTTATTGAGTAACATTGTGTGGTTGGGAGGTTTTTTCTCTGCTCTGCAACTTTGAGTGTGTGCTTATTTGCTTGGTGAGATCCTCTGTTTTTTTTTTGCAGGTTTTGTCTGTTGTTAAGAACATAGGTGGGTTGAAGAAGATTTCATTTATGGCTCATTCGTTAGGAGATCTTGTTGCAAGATGTGCATTACTCATACGCTTAATTTTATGATGTTTTTGTGTGAAGAAGATTTTCTATGGCTAACAATTTCAATAAAACAATTGCTATGCTTTCTCTCTAAGTGTTAATTGTTTTACTTTTCTTGCACAATTCATATGTTTGACTTGTATTCCTCACCATTATATAAAGACGTGTTTTGGAGGTGGGTTTTGCCTATCTATTAGTTGTTACAATAATCATTCTTCCTGGTGTGTTTAGGCTATTGGGAATAACTGCAACTAGATGCAATCACTAAACTTAGGATGGTGTGAGTAGATCAGTGATGATGGATTAGCTGATTGGTGTGTCCACTTAAGATCATTGGGCTTATACTACTGCAGAAACATAACAGACAGAGCCATGTACTCTTTAGCTCAAAGCGGGGTAAAGAACAAGCCAGGAAAAGCAAATACAATGAAGAAGGGCTGAAAAGTCTCACCATTTTGTTAACTTGTTACTCAAGATTAGCCTTTTGAAATATATTGAAAGCAATTTTTTTTGTAAAAAACCTTTAATTAAGAGACCTGCATTGGAGCATGTAAATTTATGGGTCTATTAATCTAGTCTCTTATTTCACTTTAACAATTAAAAAGTATTAAAAATAAATAAGAGACTCATTTAGAGTATATGGGTTAATGATGCTCTTACTACTAGTACACTTTTAAGGTTAAAAGTAAAACCATTGGTTATCAGTTTGTATCCATTACATAAAAGAAAAAAAAAAGAAAGCAACACATCAGTGAGACAAATCCTGGGTAAATATATATTAAAAAAACAGTTTGTATTCATATAAAATGAAAATTTAAATAAAGTTAGGCTGAGTGGTGGAGGCGGTGGTGCTGATTCAGAGAGAGAGAGAGAGGGTAGAGATAAAGGGGACAGAACATTCTGAGGGTTTCAGATTTGCACTAAGTTGAGAAAGAAGAAGAAAACATCTCATCTTCTTTGATTCTCTCTGTTTTTTTTTTCTAACTTTCTTAGGGTTTCTCACTTTTTTTTCTTTGTTGGATTGCTGTTTTGTGTTTTGTCTGATCTCTCTTGGATTAGAGTTCTCTACCTACAAACATCAGCACACACCTTTTTTTTCCCCTGTCTTTGTGTTTTTTTTTTCACTCCATAATTACAAAGTAGGCTTCTCTTTTCACCAAAGGTATGAATTCTCCTTGATTTATATTCATTTTCTTGCAGTTTTTTTTTACTTGCCATGTTCTAAAGTCTATGTAGAAACATATAAATCACTTCCTTTCTCTAGGTTTGTAGAGTAAACTTCTCTACGGATATCTACACATTTTAAGCTCTTATGAGTTTGGTAGATTTGAAACTTGAACCACATGTTTTGGTATCTTATGAAAAGACCCTATTTTCTATAAATGGGTCGATCTTATTAGAAAAATCCACAGGTTTTGGATAATTGATACATCTCACAAAACATAACATAATCTTTTTATTTCCTCCTTTGGCAACTCTCCATTGTTTTTCTTTAATATAATTCTTTTGCTCCACAACACTAACCAAGAACACACTGCTTTATTCCTAAACCGGATAATATTCCCACTTTTGTCTAGGGTTCTGGGTTTTTGTTTCTTCTTCCTTAGATGCTTTCTGAACCTGAAAAAAAGATTCTGTACAAGAACATAACATTGAAAAAAGAAACAGAGACTTTGGTTAATAAAGAAACACGCAACGTGTCGGATTTATAAGCAAGTGGAGGAGCATCTCTCTTTAATCTCTTAGCAACTAAATAAGCAATATAGATTTCTTCTCTTTCAGTTTAAGTCTTAAAGTCTACTGTCTACAGCTTAATGCTTCAACAACACTCTTCTTGTTTATACCTTTTGCATCCAATAAGGATCTCAGATTTTGAATAATGCTCTTGTAATATGACTAAAACTATTTCACTGATTCAGCTTAAGACAAGAAGATAAGCAGAACAATCTCTAGAAACCTCTTTCTGGTTAGAGGAGAAATGAAGTTTATGAAGCTTGGATCCAAACCTGATTCATTTCAGTCTGAAGAAGATTGCATAAGGTAAAATGTCTTCCAAGATTTGATTGGTTCTTGGTTCTTGTTCATATGAACCTTTACATTTTTGGCTGGTTACAGGTATGTAGCATCTGACTTAGCTACAGATGTAGTTGTAAATGTTGGAGATGTGAAGTTCTATCTTCATAAGGTAATTTTTTTTTTTTTTTGGTACTCAAGAAACTGTTTATGGTAAACTTTTTATAGTGACTAGTCACCAGTTTTGAACACCATTGTGTCTTTTAGCTTACTATGTTCTATTAGTGAAACCAACAACTTTTTTTTGGTTTGTTTTTTCATAAACAGTTTCCTCTTCTGTCCAAAAGCGCACGTCTTCAAAAACTAATAGCTGCAACGATCAACGAACAACAACCAGATGATGAAATAAGCATTCATGATCTCCCTGGAGGACCTCAAGCGTTCGAGGTATGCGCCAAGTTCTGCTACGGAATGACTGTGACACTCAACGCGTACAACGTTGTATCCGCCCGTTGTGCAGCTGAGTATCTAGAGATGTATGAATCTATCGAAACCGGGAACCTTGTTTACAAGATCGAGGTGTTCTTGAACTCTAGTGTTTTGAGAAGCTGGAAAGACTCCATCATAGTTCTCCAGACGACAAGAACGTTTCATCCCTGGTCTCAAGATGTCAAGATCGATGTAAGGTGTTTGGAGTCGACAGCTTTGAAAGTTGCAATGGATCCAGCGAGAGTAGATTGGTCTTATACTTATAACAGAAGAAAGGTTAACAACAATGGTGTGCCTAGAGACTGGTGGGTCGAGGATCTCGCCGAGCTTAGTATAGATTTATACAAAAGAGTTATATCTACTATAAGAAGTAAAGGTGGTGTTTCAGTTTCACCTGAGGTTATAGGTGAAGCTCTTGAGGTTTATGCAGCGAAGAGAATCCAAATAGAGGATCATGATGTGGAGACATTGATCTCTTTGTTGCCTAGTGAGAAACAGAGTGTTTCTTGTGGGTTCTTGATAAAGCTTTTGAAGTTATCTGTTTCTCTGGACTGTGGAGGAGAAGAAGAGAGGAAAGAGTTGAGTAGGAGAATAGGAGAGAAGCTAGAGGAAGCATGTGTGGATGATCTCTTGATCAGAGCTTCAGAGGAGGGATGTGAAACAGTCTATGACATTGACATTGTTGAGACTTTACTCGATGAGTTTATTACTCAAACAGAGGAAATAGAAGAGATTGGTCGTTCAGACATGAACAAAGGAGATGTGTTTGTTTCAGACAGCTCCAGAGCAGTTGTGGCAAAGCTAATCGATAGATACTTGGCTGAGATCTCAAGAATCGAACCGAATCTCTCTCCTTTAAAGTTCATTGCAATAGCAGAAAAGGTTTCGTGTTTCCCAAGATCATCACACGATGGAGTTTATCGTGCCATTGACATGTTTTTGAAGGTAACTTCTGCTCTCCAATCAAGTTTTTTTTTTTCTTTAATATTAGTTTTGTCACAACGATCACTCGAGAACTTTCACACAGTGGACATTGTCGAGCTTCCTTTGTTCTCTAACTTGAAACTAAATATGTATCTATTATATGGTTTTACAGCAACACCCAGGAATGGCAAAGAGCGAGAAGAAATCAATATGCAGATTAATGGATTGCCGGAAACTATCACCGGAGGCATGTGCTCACGCCGTGCAAAACGAGCGGTTACCTTTACGTGTCGTTGTGCAGATTCTCTTCTTCGAGCAGGTTCGCGCCACGTCAAAACCTTCTCTTCCACCTAGCGGCTCTCACGGGAGCTCGAGGACGACTACGGAAGAAGAGTGTGACTCAGTCACGGCCACGGAGGAGACAACAACGACGAGAGACAACAAGACAAGTAGTTCTGAGAAGGCCAAGGCTAAAGGAGTTGTGATGTCTCGGCTTTTCTCGAAGCTTTGGACTGGTAAAGACAGAGATGGTGTCGGAGATGGGGTTAGTAGCTCAGATACTTCTGAAAGTCCTGGCTCAGCCACCACCGTCGATGATAAATCAACGCCGTCGACTCGCCGGAGAACATCATTGTCTTGACTTTTTTTTTTTTTTTGTTAATTAGGCTTTCTATTAAGCTAACTTGTTTTAGATCAAACTGGGTTTGTTATAAAATCACGGCCCATTAATAATTATAACCCCATCTATTTAAGGATGATAATTCGGAAAATCTCGTTGCAGTCATGCATTGTAACCTTTGTTTTATCTTCGTTAATGAGACTCATGAGTGCAGAATTGCATGGGCCAACCCAGCCCATTAACATAGCTAAACCTCTAAAATAATCGGATCCCTTTTATATTATCTTATGAACATTATTATAAAATTAACATTGACTTTATGTTTCATGTGTTATTAATCAAATTACCATTTTTTACATGGCAACACCATAATCATTCTCACATCTTGTAAGTAAAAATCCTCTTTTTTATTAGACTAATTATATATATTGTAATTGTTCATTAAATTGTAGCTTAACATAATATATTATATATTTCTTAATTATTAGATAACGAAATCGATTTAATTAATAGATAACAAAACCGATTATCTAATATCAAAAGTTTTTATATCAAAATTTCTATTTCAATATTGAAACTCATTTACGACATATCAAAAGTTCTCTATATATTGAATTTTATCCTCTTCAGAGTAGTTTAAAATTTATAACCACATTCTTTCCCCCCTTCCAAATGAAACTATGCATTATAAAATATTGTCATATTTTCTTTTCTCAAATTTTTTAGGTTAACCCTGACTAAAATATTGTGTTTTTAAGTAAATGCTCTATATACTAAAGTTTATACTCTTTAGCGTTGTTTTAAAATTTTCTAACCATATTATAAATTTATATTAATGTATGCAAAACTTTTTTTCATCACACATGGACAACGTTTCTATTTTTTGAAACTTTCTCAAAATTTGTAGGTTAACCCCTACAAAAATATTGAGTTTTTCGGTAAATTTTCTATATATTGAAATTTATCCTCTTCAGAGTATAAAATTTCTAACCACATTCGTTCCCCCCTTCCAAATTCAATTATGCATTAAAACAAGATTGTCATATTTTTGAATTTTTCTAAAAATTTGTAGGTAAACCCCTACTAAAATATTGAGTTTTTAAGTAAATGTTGTATAGACTAAAGTTTATACTCTTTAGCGTTGTTTTAAATTTTCTAACCATATTATAAATTTATATTAATGTATGCAAAACTTATTTTCATCATACATGCACAACTTTTCTATTTTTTGAAAATTTCTCAAAATTTGTAGGTTAACCCCTATGAAAATATTGAGTTTTTCGGTAATTTCTATATATATTGAATTTTATCCCC